>KI911110.1:804162-833061 GCA_000482085.2 Cladonia metacorallifera KoLRI002260
GAGGGGGGCGGGGAGGTGAAGGGGGCCGTGGAGGACGAGAGAGAGGCTGGGGAGGGAGGAAGGGGGAAGGAGGGGTGGACATTTTGGGAGGGGAGGGGGGAGGGGATTTGTGGGGCTGTGATTCTGTGATTGAAAGTATGAAATGATAGTTATAACTTAGCTGATGATTGGTGATCTGGTACAGGATAAGTGAGAGTAAAGTGCAGAAGCTGATGATGTTGAGATCTTTCTGTCATTCGGTGGAAATTAGATTGTGCTTGAAGAGTAGGTAGTATCTTCCATGCTAATGCCATATCTTGATCAAAGAGAGCTGAGACTGTTTTCAATCACAGCATAGAAGCTGAGGTAGTAGTCACGACTATACTATAGTTAAATTCTAGAAGCGAACCTGGATAAGTAATTACCAAGAAATAGCAATTGATGTCTAAGAAGTCGGCATTGAAAGACGATTCCTTTCATTTGGTTTGGTATCATGCCATCGTGTAAAATATGATTGATCACTTACTGGCGTGTATCAAGATTCACTTCATTGGTATTGCGAGCAGACGAAGCGGGGAGTTAGGTATATAGAGTAGTTGTACAGACAAGACATTTGCATTTGGTAGTGTCTATAAGCAGTCGAATTTGCATGTGAAGAGTGTATAGACGCCGTACATGGGTTGCTGAAAGATCTTAGCCAGCATCGTCATCAAGGAATGGCAATTCTAGAACAGGAACCCTAAGGGATAACGAAGTCTAGATTGATATTATCTGTTCATATTTTGAGGCACTCCATAGTCGTTAGCAAGGCACTTATGTTGTTTGAAAGGTCTCGCTGATAATCATACGTCGGTTGCCGGCGAAGCCTAGTAAAAGCGCAGAAGGGTTCGCCCCTTACTGTACAGTCCAAGGCTGGACCTAAAGCTCACCCTAAAGCAGGGATACTCTGCTATCCTCATCGCCCGGGTGACCGGATTTAGAGGCTCTTAGGGGCTCGTTCAGGGCCCGTTCATGTCCAGCCCCATAGGGCTGTGCAGTAAGCTACTCACAATTAGTCCTGCCCAGGCATACCAAGAGCATAACATCATGATTTAGTGTCCTAGGGGCTCCCTTTGAAGTCCATTCCTCCTTGTCGTGCTGGATAGGATCACCTCGCAACTTCCCTCTGCCTAATTCTGGAGACACTATTGTTGGCACAGTATCTCGCAGGGATAGCTAAGTCTGGAGAGGAAGGAGTCAATGATTGCAACACTATAGCTTTTTGCTGTCACCTGCGGCGGTTCCTCCAATAATATTACAAGACGTCATGACTGCTTAAACACGGGGGTATAGTCTTAGCTACGGCCCTTCACGCATTAACTCAATGGAAAGGCACTTTGACTAGTAGTCGTCTTTACTGTACAAGGTCTGCAGGTAGTATGGCGCAAAAACCTGTGTCTTATTGACGTCTGTACATAACATCTTCCCAGGACGAACATTGCAGGACCCATTATCATCAACAATCCGATCAAACTTCGAATTTGCAACGCCAGAACCCCGACTCAGTGTCCGCTAATGGGTATATTTTGATCCCTCCAGAACGCTCAACAAATGGTCCCAAGACATATATGATTGAAGAATAGTAGGAGCCTGCGAAACACGCCTTTAAAACACCTTCCTTTCTATATGGCACCTAAACATTTGGACGTATCCGGAATGAACACAGATCACAAGAGAATAAAATTAATGCCCATGTCCGTAGCACCAGGCGCGGAAGAAGATGTTTGATTCTCTTGACTCGAGCCTGATGATATGATCATTCTCATAGTTGGTTCATACCATCTGTGATTGTCGTCTCAGGGCTCATAGGACGACCAGGAGTATGTTTGGTCCCATTGGTGGCGAGGTCATTCTTTCTGTCGTCCTTGGGATCGTCATCGAACCATTTGTTGATTGCTCCAAGCAGCATCTTCCACACATTACCATTCCAGGGTTCGGTGTCGACAATGTCCCTATGATTGATTCAGCAAGAATTCCCAATGACTTCCTGGTGTCATGAAGACGGCAGTGAATACAACTTACATCGATAACTTTAGCCCCGAATCGAGATGTTCGAGTCTTTTGACGCCTTCTGGGTCATCCCCGAAACGGATGAATTGTATACCGAACTGTTCACGAATTAAGTCGTGCTCTTTGAGGCAGTCCACTAGGTGTTTGATGATTTCGGTGACGTCGCATTCAGGCTGCCAAATTCCGTCAGTGAAGACGTAGAGAGTCTGGCGTCGTACTTGGCCTGGATGTTGTCGGCGTCTTGACCAGCGCGAAGTCTTCTGGCCTTTGAGTCTTGCTTGATACTCCTTTAGCACCCTTGACAATGGCGATCTGATATTGGAAACCCCCTGAGGCCTTTTACCATTTAAGACGTTCAGGAGGGGAGTCGTACGGTGTGAACTGTATTCGTCACTGCACATTGTGAAAAGCAACTCGATGTCGTCCGGATCTGCGTCTTTAACGATGTATGCCAGGTGTGCAAAGACGTCCCGCACTTCTTCCCAATGACGTCCCATTGACCAGGAGTCGTCGATTAGGAATACCTTGAGATTTTTAGCAGTGGGGGTGAAAAAATAAAAGGGGCAACATACATGGTCTCGCTGTTCCAAGTCCTTCAAAAGATACCCATCGGGCAAGGAACATCTTGAGGCTTTTCCAAACCTTTTCATGTCGCTTTTCCACTTACGGACAGTGGCCATCGATAATTGGGGAGGTGGCTTTTTTCTAGATGCCTCAGCTCCTTCGTCAGCGGTTGGGACGTTGCCACTCTCCACTAGCGCTACGATCTCAGGCCTTGAATCTAGAGTATCACAATGATGATAATCTGGAACTTGCTGCCTGATAGGAAGGTCTCGACTTGATGCTCCGGCGCTGGTCTTGGGGATCGGTCCCAGCAGGCCAGAGTCAGCAGTGCTAGAATCGGTCCTGCTGTCCCTGTATGGTGTCCTAATGGGACTTGCTCCATTGTGACTATCAGGCACAGTTGACAGGGTGTGACCGCGCCTCTGACCTCGTCCCTGATTTTGCTCAAGCGTTCTTCGCTGGAATGTGCTCAGCGGCTGGCCTTGACCGAACCTATCTCGACTCGGGTTTGTTTCCAGGAATGGATCACAGCGCTCCAATGTTGGATTGTTGCTAAGGTTCTCCGATATGATAGCTTCGACATCCTGGTATGGTAGTCTCCGATCATGGTTATCCGGACGCTGAGAGATCCTTCTGGACTGAGACCAGCCGTTTTGCATCGCTTGGCGGTGCCCATTTGGACTGAGGTCTATACTATCCGGACTAGCTGTACGCATATGGGTGGATCTGCGTGAATGACGAGGTGTTCTGGCGTTATCGTACGGGACCTCTGGAGGCAATTGAAGCGGTGAAGTTGGAGAATGCATCGAGGTACGGTTTGAGGATCGTTTCAGCTCATCAGTAGCTTCTTGGATGATTCGCCTTGACTTTTTATACAGTTGAGTGGCGGTGAGCCGGCCATCAGATTCCACAACCAACATGTCTGTGACCATCGAACAAGCCGCTCGTGTGATGTAATCTGTGCGACGAACTTCCTCATATAGATCTCGATGCATTTCACGGACAACATCCAGCGTCTCGACGCCATTATGGAAACATTCACTCTCCTCGAAATCCGGGGCCTCTTTCGTCTCTAACCTACGACGTCGACGATACTCTTTCAGGCCGTCCTTTCCCCGAACGACCCAGATCGCAGCTTCACTTAGGACGCAGCCCGCGGACCAAATATCAACACTCTGCTTGACGGGGAGCTCGCATCTCTGCATATAATTGCCAGTTCTATAGCACTCCGGGGCACCTATGGACACGTTCATCAAAAGTAGGCCTCGAGATTATGTTCATCATTGCCTACCATAAGCGCGAGTACCGTAGGTATCTCCGTCCGTTGCCTCTACTTGCGATGGCATCTTCTTTTTAAAATGGCTCAGACCCAGATCAGCGAGCTTAAATTGCCAAGAGTAAGGCGATTGGCCTTGGCTACTTTTGATCAGGATGTTCGAAGGCTTCACGTCTTGATGCCAACTAAAGGAATTAGTCTTTAGGAGCTTGAGAAGGGAAGAGTTGGGGCGATTTGTTCCGTACCCTTGAAGAATCTGTGGTCCGTCATGATCAGTGTATTGTATACCGTGTATGCTCATCAAAGCACCTATAATCGCGAACATTTCTCGCCAGAATGCAATGATGTCTTCACCACTGGTGGGTGGAGCCTCCTGCGCGAAGTATTGTTCCAAGGTTCCCTTGTCTGCAAATTCCAAGATCACATTGTACGTTCCATTATGGATAAAACAGCCATGGTATCCGATGATATTTCGATGTTTTCCCGCTTGTCTCAGCTTTCTAAATGCGCTCACTTCATTGTGAAAGTACTTCTCGGCGTCCTGGGTCCGATATCGCTTCAAGACAAAGGTGTTCGTGTGCTCATCATCCGAATCCTGCTTGAAGTGAGCTGATTGGGCATGTGATCGATACGGGGACCAGCTTACCGCTTCCAGCTTACTTCCTGGGTTCAACAAATTGTATTCTTTATGCAATCTAATTTTATAGGTATTGGCGCTTCCACCACTCGCGAGTTCCTCCTTGTGTACAATCGGCAATATCTCCTTCGCCTCGAATCTTTTATACATATTTTCCTCGAAGTCCGGGGTACAAAACTCCCATTGCTGATCGCGAAAAGCCTCGAAGAAATCAGGAGCCGTGGAGGAGCAGCGAGGGAATCTTCCAGGGCGCTCATAGAAAGGTAGGTGACCGTCAGATAATTCAAAGTGTTGGACGAAAGAGACAATGTAGCGGCCCCTGCCGATGAGTAGGAGTATGCAGAAGACTTTCGCGTATTTCCTCTTAATCTCTCCAGCATCAACAGGGAGTTCGGAGGTTTCGTATAATGCTGCCAGGATTTTCTCGATGTTGACAACATCCTCGAAGTATGCCTGAACCTTCGATGATGGTACAAATGGATGCTTGAGGTCGAGACTGGCATCGCCGGTGCCCCTCTCACGGGCTTCTTCTATCCATTGGTGGAATTCGCCAAGGGCCAAGTCGTGGTCGGGCTGATCGGGTTCCTTAGAGACCATGGTGCAGACGCACGGTGTTGCCAATTATTGCAGTTAGTCGGGCAGTATCGCGTCGGAATATCCACGATCGCCAATGGTCGCTCGTGTTTATAAGTTGCTTAACTTGGACGGGAGTTGGGTAGTGACAAAGCCGCCAGCGTCAGAAAGCGCCCCTCAGGGTCGTCATAGGTGCATATCTTCCTAGTGCTATTAACGCGGGCTTAAGCTTAAGCGAGCCTTCTGCTCCGGTTGGGCTCCTATTGTGGATGTGTTGCTAAGTTACTTCTTAGAGCTGATGTTACACTGCCCAGTATCCGCCACCCAATTCTTAGTGGTTCTGCAGGGAAGAAATTCCATTCCCAATTTTATTTCTTCAGCTATATGCAGGTACAGCACATATAGGCACCTGTTATGCTACGCCACTTGGTGCTGAATATCAGTGTTTTCAAGCTTATGCGATTCGAAATTCGCGCATATATCGTCGGCTTATGCTAAGACTACTTATTATCTCCTTAGACCATGGTATTTCCCCCTCCCTTTAAAATCATACCATTGCTTCTGCTGGGGGAACAAGGCGGTCTGCTCCTGGCCTCTCCCTTTTCTTCTCCCACCAGTAGACCACGTACCAAATCAGAAGGGTCACAAGGGTAAGAGGCAGGACAATCGTGATATATAGCCTCAAGGCTGTCACCCGGACCGCGTGTTCCAAGGCCCCAGAATTTGACGATTGACTTTGAAAGATTTCGGTGCTCATGAGGGTCTAGTGCCTGTCAGTAAAGCTTTGCTAATTCAACGATATATGTACTGATATGAAGGTCCCCGGAAGGAAGCACAGTGTGACGAAAGTGATTATCCTCATTGATACAGTCTCTTGTTTCGTTTTCCAAGCAATCACGTGCATATCTCGCGTTACGGCCTCCATGCTGCTGGTCGAGAGTTGAGCCTTGGTAGCGAGCGTCTTACTGGCTTCCATATTCCGATATTCCAAAAGTCCGTAGACCTGCATCTTATCAGCCATCACACCTTCAATGCATAGAAAGCCGACTTTACCAGACTCTTGCGATTAGCAAGTAAGCGCACCAATGTCTCTGCTCTTAATTTTTGCTTTCCAAGATCGTTCTCGACATTTGTTACACGTCTGTCGAAACGGGCAATATCGGCCTTACATGAAGATCTAAGCTCCTCCGGCCATTCGTCGGAATCTTTAAGAAGATTATAGTGCTGCTTGAGCTCCGTCAGCACATTTATGTTGGTGTGAAGAACCAGTATAGCCTCATCTGCCTTCTCTTCGATGAACTGTAGCTTTTGCAAATCACTGAAAGAGTACTCGTGCTCACTATTTTTCTCAAATGGTTGTGCTGGCACACGACGAGAGATAGGCGAGGTTGGTGTAACCGGAGGCAATGGTCTAGATGTTGGTAATGCTGGCTTGTCCGTCTCAAGCGGCATAGCTGGTCCTCTGGATGCTGAAGGCCAAAACTTGCCACTCTTTTCTGAGACGGTTCTCTCAGCTACCGCTGGACTAGAAGGTGGGTTAGTCACCACTGTCAGTGTACGTCGTGATGCTGTTTGTAACGCTTCTTCCAGGAAATTGAGATACCATCGCCAACTCTCGGCAGACCAGTCACACAAAATCAAATGGGTTGCTAGACTTGACGCGAATGCCCTATCGTTCGACTGAAAGGATGAAGTCTCGGGCAAACCACTGGTATCTGTTGCTGATATGATACGGTTTTTCATGAGTTGATCGCCCTTGATGAAAATCCAATTTGCCAGTCCATTCTCGGTGTCAAATGAGTGGTAGGCTGCACAATGGCGAATTGACCATGGCCAATGTGGCTGACTCTCTGATCGTTCCACAGATTTCAGATTATAGCATAAGCGGATGTCTCGGCCTGACCATCCCAGTTCCGGTACATTCAGGCCTCGATCAGCATCCGTCAGGCGAGTGCTTTGCCGAAATCCACTGAAATGAAAGTCTTGCGCATATTGTTGCATACCAAACGGGCACAGGAAGTCCAGGAACTCTGGCATGACTTGATGGTAAGTGAACACCAATGTGAGCATTTCCCTGGTAATCCTAAGCCTGTCTCGTGAATGAGGTGCATGGATGAACCTGGAGCAATGTTGGTTATAGATCGAGAATAGAGGCTGTCCATGTGGCTTACATAAATCTACATCGCGGATCTTTGCGTGCAGCAAAGCATCCAATACGGAGTCGCTTCTTTAGCTCAACGGGGCTTCTTGCACAACTCTTCCAAAAGGCTGTATATGGCAAATTATGTAAGTGGCTCTCTCGGAAAGCTGTGACAATTTTTTAAGAATTTACGAACCCATTCCGTCAAAATCGAACTCCCAAAAGTCTAAAGCAGCCTCAGCTTGTTTCGCAAAAAGCCGACTTTCGCGTGCGTCTAACAGCCGAGAATATGCTTCTAAGCTGTGCTCATAATTGTTGTGGCGAACAATGTTTCTGGGATAGTCCGCAGCTGCCTCGATGGATCTCGTAAGTTCCTTATGATGGCTAGTCATGGTTCTCGACCGAACATGGATAGTAGCCTCTTGTTTGTTAAAATGGGTCGGAAACCGTAGTAATATTATATGTACGGGTAGAAACACTGCCTTGACGAAGGCGGTCTTGCAACGCCAGTTGTATCAATTGGAGCTGTGAAAGCTAGGCGACGCAGCCACCGGATGCTTCGGTCTTCCCGGGCACAAGGTTGATCTCTTCTCGCAGGCCCGTATAGTCAGGGATTCTCAACAAAAGAACGCCTACGCCAAAAGTAATTGCGGCTGAGTGCGTAAATTTATGTGAGTACGGGCATGCTTCAAAAGCCTGGGCAATAAGTTTCTCATTCTGTCATTATCTGCTCCCTCTATTCTATCCCTCGGTAAGAGAAAGTGTGACTAAGCGAACTACTCTGCTTTAACGAATCATATACCTGTTGACAAGCCATTTAGAGAGGTCTCATTCACCCAATGTGTTCCAATCAGCTGCAGGACCTCAAACCTGCCTTGCACAGCCAAATACCCCGCACCGAGAGACCCTCGCAATTGTTTTCGTCTCATCTACCATACGCGCTGCTCGGCTGGCGCAGCTTGAGAATCTCGTCGATTTCAGACTGTCCCTACGTCAGAACTTGGATCACGAGAGAGACCCTGCCACACTGAAGCTTAGGGAAGCGCACCTCGTCCAATAGTCTTGGGATCCAAAACACGTAATTGTCGTTGACGTGCTACCTAACACTTAGAGCCGCTGACCTTTCCAGACAATAATCCTCAAAGGACCATACCTTCATGAACAGCTCGTAATTACCAAATTTTCTCAATAGGTAATTCTCTACGTCGGAACGTCTCAATCGATATGAGGGAACCTCGTCCCAGGTGTAAGTCATAGTGCCGCGTAGACGTCGGCTGTGAGGCTGGGCGGGTCCCACAGATCGACTTCGCCGAGGTAGCGTAGGCTTCGAAGATTGCGACTACTGTTGCCACTGTAAATGATAGGCTTCGTCCGCAAAGAGAAAAGGCTCAAAGATAATTTGGTGTCAGAAGAGAGAGAACCAGGAAGCCTTTATGTACTGGGGCAGCAGCCATACCTGGCTGCTCTGCCGCTTGTGCATGTAGCTGCACATCAGTCAGCCCCACCAAGCCATGCATGATTGATATGCTCTTTTCGCGTTCTGCGAATGATTCTCCATTTCCAATACATGTCACACTTCCATTGATCCTCAAGCACCCTTCGAGAGCAACCAAAGGCCGAGGAGTGGTGCTGAGATGAATCAGAATTACAATTAGTCTTGCAGAGTCTTCGGTTTCATTTCAGGCTTTCAAATGAAATAATGCGAACGCCGACCACGACCTAATCAACTAGCATGAAGAGCGTACTAAACGACCCAGACTTGTTATCTATCTCACTGCTTGCGCGGTAGATAGTTACGCATCATCTCATAGGCGGCGTTGAAATTCGCCGCTGAAATCCACACTGGTCAGTGCTGACGCTCCGAGACGATTCTGGTCTATAGATTCCCTTGGCATTAGAAGTTAGGGTTGGCTTGAGCCTCTCGGGCCCCTCCATGGACCGAGTACTGCCCAATAGGATCTGCGTTCCGCCCAACGTCAGGGTACAGGCAAACAAGGCAAACAAGGCAAATGGAGGACATATTCTAAGGGTTTGCGCATTGAGAGGACTTTATAACAGCATTGAGATTTATGCCAAAAAGGAAAATCTGTTTCGTGAAAGTGCCAATCAGCTGCAAGCGACTGCGACTTATCTAACGGCATTTATTGAGTCAACAACCCCCACAAGATGGCTCCACAACCCCATCGAACTACAGTGAAAAGCGGTCAGGGCCGAAACTTTACAAAGTTGGGGAAGAGATGGCGAACGATGATGCACAGACGTGGTGGTTTCGATTTGCATATGATCTTAGCAAGTGGAGGACTTTGTCATCTGTGGAGACAGTTGGAGGTGTCCATTTCCAATTTCCACGTGTTTCTCTCCTTCCTCTTTACACCGTCTGCTGAAGCTGCCACCAAAGACACCCCAAAGTGACTTCAGATTCTGTTTCGCCTACCGCTACCCGGAAATGCCATCCTGTATGCGCTCCTAGGGCTGCTTATTCGAAGACGAGATGCTCAAACCTGTGGGGTTAAGTTACATAAGTGCAGAGAATTACAGGTAGAATCATGAAGCAATGCGGAGCTCCTTTCAGTCATCAATCAAAATTACCAAGACGTCCGATGTTGGCGTTTCAGATTTTTCGGGGCTTAGAGCGAGGCGGCTATGCTTAGTCGTTAGGGTTTAGCATTAGGTAGGCAACATTAAGGTGCCTTAAGGCACGGAATGGCCCCTGCATTTCTCGTTAGCACAGATCTGCTACAACGCTGCGAGTGTACGCCGCCCGCACCACCCTCAATTCTCTACAAATTGCTCATGTAGGGCCAACATGAGCCTCAGGATCAAATTTAAGCATGGGGGTGGTGGGCTGAGTTACAACAATAATGGTACTGACGCAATATCGTGAGTGTTGCCTGTTTATATATCGTAGCCAAGATCCTCTGGAGATCCAGCATTGCGTTGATCGCAGAAAGCTCTTTTTGGAAAGTCCTTCTTGATTTTGATACATATACCATTTGGTATACAGAATTTCCTAGATATTTCTTTTGCATACACGGATGTAGTGCGCCTTATTTCCAATACTTGGCTATCATCCGCAGAATAGACGTCATGGCCTCTTTCTCAATGGTACGTCAAGGCCACGCTACAATATTTCGAGGCCTCCCCAAGTGTAGCATTAATGTCCTGCATAGTTCGTTTTGCCTGTCACACTCCTGGCTCAGGCAGTTTTCGCAATACCAGCACCCCAGACAAGTTCGAGTCCGTCTTATGCAACGATTCCAGCGGGTTGCCCAACAGCGGCTACCGACAATTTAGTTTGCTATCAGTGCGACACAAGTTTTCCTCCTGAAGATACATGGCTCTCATGGGAATGTCTTGCAGCTTTGAACCGGCAAACCATGCTGAAGGGCAACGACGGAACTGTTGATGGGCCGAATGAGGCGGATGATGTGCTCAACGCTATTCAGGCAACGGCTCAGGCGGCCAATATAGATCCGTAAGTCTCTGGAATCGCTAAGTACAAGACCTAAAGAACTGACTTGGGTTCCTTCACAGACGTATAGCATTGGCACAGATGATGCAGGAAAGCGTCGGGTTCGTTCGACCTGGTGAAGGCGACAACGGCGCTTCATATGGTCTCTTCCAGGTACAGCTTCCATCGGGCGTAGCTGCCAATTGCGACGGCACGGCTGTCAATACATGTCCTTACTCCACGATTCTGGAAATGGTTCAGGACGGTGTATTTGGACATGCGGGCACTTCAACTCCACAAGCCCCTGGACTCGCCTACTGGATGACGGCTGAAGGTGGAGATGTCGCCAGAGCACTTAGGGGGTACAATACTGGAAGTGTCATAGATCCGAACGATCTTTGCGATATTGTTGCCACCAACCCAACCACCGGAAAGAAATACTTTGCTGGCACGCAAACATATGTTAGCGATGTCGCCAATCGCCTGACTGGAGCTAACGCGGGTCTGGCACACAATTATTCGTGTAACTTGGATATTGACCCGGACACATACGTGCCCGCCTCATGCCCTGCTGCTAGATTATAGAAGGCTTGTACACTAGCTGGCGTTCGTTATCATCTTTAGCATAGCATTGTCAAGGCATCAAGCATCAAATTTTACATAAACTTATAAACTTGATTCACCCCTCGTTCAAGTGTAAAGCGGAGGTGTGAGGCGCATTTTGTTGAACTTCATCATGTGTGGCGAACGAAGCAGAACTGTGCTTCTCCTTTCACGTAGTTTCGTGAGGATTGAATGAAAACTTTGCTTATAGCTCCTGATTGGAGATCGAACCTACAGAGGTTGAAGAATCGTGGATTAGGAGCGGCAATTTAAGGCGGCCCCTTAGCGTGTGGCTAAATTGGGCAAATGTGAAACAATGACGCTGAATTGACGATCATTGGTCACCATGCACTATCATTTTGACGCTCTACACCTAAGACTTCGTGGATGGCAAGACCCGCCTAATAGTCAGTCCTTTGTCTAAGTTACTGTCAAACTCCAACTTCACTGCGGACCTTATGTTGAGATTGCACGCTGTGTGGGAGCCTGGTCAGCAACAACACGGAGCTTGAGGAGGAAACTCCTGTGATGTCTACGTCTTCAACGCAATCTCGGGGCATTAACAGGCGCATTGACAGTCTACAGAATGGGAACCTGACTCAGGAGGCATCATACAGCCGCAAGAAAGTCATCAGCCCCAATGATGCCTACCTCTACGCTTTACGTGTCTCTTACCTTGCATACCTTCTCCAACCACGAGCCCGAAGGATACAGCATGTCCCTGCACCGCAAGCGCCGGTGCAGCGTGCCTCCACTTCTATCAACGACTTGATGAAAGACTTCAGCATCGTGCGAGACTCAAAGAGCACTAGATTCCCCCATGGCTTCATGGCCAAGCTGGAGGAGAGATTGATGGGGCTACTCATGGGAAAGGAGAAGAGGCCCGAATATAACGATGCCACTGTCAAACGAAGCTTTGCCGTATTCCTCAACGCCTTTTCAGAACCGAACTTCAAGAAAAGAATGGAGAAGGACCGACGGGTGGAGGACTTGGTACTCATATTCTTCTCGAACGCTACAAAGGAGTTATCGAAGGGTAAACAACCTGGTGATGACGCTTGGAAGTTGATGGTGGATCGACATCTAGCCCTTTTCGTCCGCCTGATCAGCTTGGTTTTGAAAGATCATGACTGGGTTAGAGATCGCCCAGAATTAACGAGTCGTTTGACAACCCTGGAAAGCAAGCTACTGGCACATGATCAAGATCTATCTGCACCGATACAGAATGGAAATTCAGGGGGTTCGACAATTGAGGTTATAGTCCCACTGAGCTATGATGTTAAGGACATGCCGCTTGTTCAAGTGGTTGGGCGCATTTTTGGTCTTAGGAATACTCAGATACAATCCGACATCAACAAATATAAAGCAGTATGGACTGAAAAGGCAGCGCTACAGGATCTAAAGACATACCAGACCCTACTGAACCTAAATTCGAAGAAAACGCTGCGAAATGATGATTTCGACCTTGATGAGGCCTTCGAGCAGTGGAAGAAGGGAGAAGTGCAAGACCTGTCGCAGATGATGCTAGCTATAGTGCAGGCCAACCCAGAACTGGCCAAGAGCACAACTGGTAGCCTCCCTCAATTCAGTCATCAGGCCCACGGCACCGCGAGCGACCATTCACAATCCGAAGCTGCTCGGAGGGCACCTGAGAACTCAGAGGTGTCTTCTTACGCTATTGATCAACCTGCGGATATGAGCGCCATTCACTACGGCAACCAGAGCTCAGATGGGTTTGTTGACGACGATGGGACATTTACCTACATCCCTGCAGATCCAAGAGCTTACTACCGCTTCATCGTAGCTCAAGCACTTACATACGACATAAATGACAAAGATCTTCAACCTCCATCCTCGGACACTTCGAGCGAAGCGCCGGCCGTCAAGCTTTTATCGAAGCAGTCTACTGAACTGCTCAACGAAATATGTCTCCGCTGGCGGATACCTTATGTTTCTCGAACCATGCTTTTCCTAGACGTCATTCGCGAAAAGTTCGTTGATCAGGAGATCACGCTTGATACTCTCGTTGCTGCTTTCAATTTCATTAACGAACCACCTCCAGAAAATCGCAAGACCTCGAACTTCATGACTTCACTTCTCTTGGATCGCTCCAAATGGATTTTAGCGGACACTGTCCTAAACCAGCAGATACTCTCAGCATTGCACGTGGCTTTACTTCGTGATTTATATGACGTCCTGCAGCACTGCTATGAGCGGAAGCCACCTAGTGTCGGATTCATCGTCTACGTTCTAGAGAATCATGTATACAACGACCCGGGGTTCTCAAAGACGCAGGACGACATCAATGCTTACAAAGACCAGCTATACCAAGGGTTGCAGGAAAAGGCGCATGAAATGTATAGAGCTTTCTTGGAAAAGGAGGTCCCGAATGATCAACATGCTTGGGAATTCTTCCACGTAATAGAATTGGGCAAGGCTGTTGTCGCATTGGCTCAAAGGATTCAAAAGCGGTATCGGAAGAACCCAGAAATCATGGGAGTCAATCCTTTGACTGCTTTGGTTGAGACAGTATTGCCACTCTACGCTGAAGATGCTCGCGATATCGTTAGGAGGATCTTGGAACTTGCCAAGGAGAGGAACGAGGAGGTCCCTGTTGAAGATGGATTTCAACTCTATGGTGAGCTGGTAGAAATTAGGCGGATTCATAGCGAGTGCCTTCCAAATGTTCCTTTCGCATTCCACATCGAAGACCTGCTCGAGGACTTCGTCTGGCGCTGGATTCAGTTGACCGAAGCATCGATCGTTGACTGGGTGGACCAAGCGATCAAACAAGACAACTTCCGCGTACGAGCAGAGAATAACGGAATGCCTCCTACCGACGATCAGCGACACAGCGTCTCCGTGATCGACATCTTCAGTTCCTTCAACCAGACCATAGACCGAATCGTACAGCTTAACTGGGATGACGATCTTCAGTATGCCAAATTTATGACCGCACTTGCGAAAGTAGTCGGTACCGGCATCGCTAGGTATTGCGATTCGGTTGAGCAGAAATTTACAAAGGAAATGGACCGGATGACGCCAGAGCAAGAAGCCGCGACAAACCAGAGTAGGCAGGAAAAGTGGCTAGCCATGGCTAAAGATGCCTGGAATAACAAGGAGAAGATTGAGCCATTTCATTTCTTCCCAGAGGTATGTAATATACTCCTGGACAAGAGCATTTCTACGGCTAATGCTGTAGACAGTCCCTTGTGAAACTTAACAACATCGACTTTGCTTCAGGACAACTTGATAAATTAGAGCATGAAGTCAACGTGGATGCTTGTGCTGCTGTCATCCAAAGAAACCAACCCCCTATAACACAGAGGCCAAAGAAAGTAAACAACTATGTCTTCACTATTAAGATTGTTGAGGCGGAGGATCTTAAGGCATGTGATGTCGGTGGCTATAGCGATCCTTACGTTGTGTTGGGTGATGAATATCAGAAACGTCTAGCCAAGACAAGGATCATATACCGGAATCTCAATCCACGGTGGGACGAGACTGTGGATATCACTACTCAAGGGCCACTAAATATCATCGCTACTGTATGGGATTGGGATGCCATGGGCGACCACGACTGCGTCGGTCGAGCATCGCTAAAGCTAGACCCCTCGCATTTCGGGGACTTTCTACCTCGTGAATATTGGTTAGATCTTGACAGTCAAGGACGGATCCTACTTCGAGTCAGCATGGAGGGCGAGCGCGATGACATTCAATTCTATTTTGGGAAAGCTTTCAGGATGCTCAAAAGAACCGAGAGGGACATGACGAGGAAGATCACAGACAAGGTATGGCCTATTCAGCTCACTCAATTAAATATCCACTAACAGAAGCTCCAGCTTTCTGCTTATATCAATCACAGTCTTTCGCGCCGTGCACTCCGCAACCTATTGTCGAAAGGAATATCAATGTCTTCCATTTCCAAGCTCACAATGACTTCAGCAACTAATTACTTCAACCGAAACAAACCGCAACAGCTGACGGCACAGCCACCCACAGATGCTGAGATCACAAACGCTTTGAAGCCGCTTTTCGATTACTTCGACGACAATTTTGCCATCATGAATAAAACACTAACAAGTGCATCAATGATAGCAGTCATGACACGCCTTTGGAAAGAAGTTCTCGTGACAATAGAGTCGTTACTTGTGCCTCCCCTCTCCGACAAACCTTCTCAACAACGACAACTTAATCAACAGGAGCTTGACATCGTTTTCAAGTGGCTTCAGTTACTCTTTGATTTCTTCCACGCCGTAGATGAAGAAACGGGCGAAGCCAATGGTGTCCCGCTCAATGTCCTTAAATCGCCCAAATATTTTGATATCACTAATCTTAACTTCTTCTATTTGGAACCCACCGACTCTTTAATTCGGACGTCTGAGCGCATGGCATCGGCCACCGCCGCGCGTCAACAGTCCCAACGAAACCGCCTCTCTCTTCCGGTGTCCTTATCATCACCTGCCTTTGGAGGCGCAGCTGGCCTAGTTGGCTTGACTTCAACCCGGAGATCGAAGAGTATCATGCTCTCTCGGAACCTAGGGACCATGAGGAAGGCAAAAGAAGAGAAATGGAAGGAAGCGCAAGCAGATCCTAACGATGACATGATATTGCGAATATTGAGGATGAGGCCAGAGGCAGAGAGGTATTTGAAGGATCGGAGTAGGCAGAAGGAGCGCTTGGCAGCTGCGGCGGCGGCGGAGATGATCGTCAAGCAGAGTCTTCTGGCAGGTGGTGGTAGGATGATGGGCAATTTGCCTAAGCGTTAAGGGAACGATCCACGCTTCCATGTTTATTTGTTCATGCTTGGATTAGCGACATTCTCCCAGGTGGGGGATTATGGCGTTCTCTCTATATGATCATGAGGCTACTATTACGGACTCGTGGAATGGACGGAGGCTTGATATCCCTTGTTATTAGCTTAGCATAGCTCCGGCGTAGGTGCGTCGTTCGAACTGCATCAAACACCAATACATTCAGTTTGGATGTACTGATCCAATGAGATTTCTTAATTGCATAGTATATTTACAAAACGCCGTCTACTTCACCTTGGTGCTCAATCTATTCCATCTTCTGCTCGTGCCTGTGCTCTGTCAGCCATCATCATTCTGTTAAGCGTTTGTAGGTAAATCACTGACCAATAAGCATCCCTCGCCCCCCAATTCCCGGTCTAAACCTCCTGGCAATCCTCTCTCCACACTTGGCTTATCAGGGTATGTCAAATACACCACGCCCAATAACCCCATGAATGCAGTTACGAAGCACCCGACCAAGACGGCACCAAATCCAGGCGTAAAATGGGTATATACATGCGGACTGAACACGCCAAGTATATCATTGTCCTCATGCACTGGTTCACCGTAGTTCCTGCGTTCCTGCTTGTCCCACCAGTCTTCGTATGGATCGCGAAATTGCCGGGGAATTGGAGGTGGATTGACGTAACCGCCGTTCATGCCAGGGTCCTCGATATCTTCTTGGGAGAGGAAGCGTCGTTGTGAGTGGTGATTAATGGCTAGAGGGGCTGTGGTACGTAGGACATGGTGGGCTAAAGGGCGTGCTGTTAGGAGGCGTCGAGAGAGCATCTAAAATTGGTGAGCATTGAGAGCTGGGTGAATAGCTACCCGGAGACTTGCATTGAGTACGTTGCACTCTCGTGCCCCCTTAGTGAAGGGAAAGTGATATGTCTGGATGGGCAGAATGATTATGATGGTCGCTCGGATCGCAGGGCGACAACTAGCTCTGGTAGCGCGTCTTGATGAAGCTAGCGTGACAGAAAGTGCTCATGCGGAAATTATCCGGGGACTGCGCGAGTCACTCGAAAATTGAACAACACCAGGTGTATCATCTTCCCGTTTTCAATCGCTTCTACAGAACGCATAAGACTTGTGGTTCCTGTCAAACTTCGCCAGGGAAATGGTCTTACGTCAAGCTTTCTATTGATGCTACATTCAAGTAATTTGAGCGTGATTTGGCTGATGTCAAGGGGGGTCACTCCGTAGGGGATTGATGGTTTTGACTGAGATGCACAACGGGACGCTGGAAAAAGGCGATTCTAAGTCCCATTTCGACGATGATCAATCCAACCAGGCTGATCAACCACCACAACCAAATGAACATGAAGCTGAAAATACTGGATCTTTGAATCAGCAAGCTGTCCTCGAGAATGGAGAAAACCATACTGGAGACAATGGCAATGATGCACATCCAAACAAGAAGCGGAAACTCACAGATCCGCCGAAAGGCAAGGCGCTGACGACATTAAGGCCCATCTCACCGCCATGGAAGAAGATCGCAGTTGAAGGGCCTACGTCATTCGTGGCGGAAGGAAGGAGGAAATCTTCTCGTACAAATTATGTGCCTATCGAATTACAGCCTCCAACGGACAAACGCCAGACGCGTACTGCGATACATCAGAGCTCACCTGTCGCGAAGAGTAGATATGGCGGCGCGTCCATATCATCACCCATGGCTTGTTCCGCCTCAGCTAAGACGTTGAACCATGCGAAGCGGCCACAATCCGCGGGCAAGGCCACATCTAGCTCTGCTAGCAGATCTCCATCCAAACCTAGCCAGCCACCTACATCCAAAACCCAAAATATTGTGGACACGCCGGCGCCTCCGAAACGGTCCCACAAAAAGAAAGTGAGGTCTCTGTCACCTCAACCACACCAGCCCTCTCGAAACACGAATCCTCACAAAACTCGCCGGGCAGCCCGCCCTTCGGACGTTACGGGAGGTCAAATCAATGGATCAGAAGACATCAAGGGTCGGCGTGAAAATGAGGAGTTATCTCGAGAGGGCGCGATGGAGGAGCCATCTGGAATAGCCCCCATCTCGCGACCGCAACGGTTAAGTCTCAAAGTTCGCATGCCTAGGGTCCATATACAAAATACTGCGCACGTACTGCCAGAGCGAAGATACGGGTCATTCCAAGAGTGGTTCGAGAAAGAAGGTAGAATGGGACTTGTGGTTGAAGATCCAGATCCTCACCTAACGGAAAAAGAAGCCATTCGTGAAGCTCGCCTAAGGACCCGCATCTCTGAAGCTGCAAAGCCTGGTGGTTTACTCAGTGAGGACAAATGTCAGTTCTATAGACCAGAGCAGTATGAGCCACCGCCTCGGCAGTACACTCACCAGGATCGACTCGTGACACATGCTGTTTATTTCAAGAAGCTGATGGAGCAAGAACATGCCAAGCACAGAAGAAATGCAAAGGAGTATGCTGAAAAGGCAGCTGCGGTTGTAAGACGGAGGGAGGAAGAGTCCTATCGCGAGTGGAAACAGGCACAACCAAAGACAGAGGCAGACATTGCGCAAGAGCAGCATGAGGCTGCTAAGGAAGTCTGGGAACAGCTCCGTGAGGACACCAAGTACAAATGGTTGATGGTCACACAATTGGTGGAAGCTCGTCGGCTCCAGAGATGGCAGGATGAGCAGGATCGGCTGGGCAAGAAAGCCTTGAACGAAGCAATTGAGAAGTCGAAAGGCCTCCTGAACAGAAGGAGACGCGGTGGCTCTGACGACGGTAGTGACGAGGAATCTGATAACGAAGAGGGCAGTAACACCGAAAAGTCCGGTTCCGCATCCGATGCAGAAAGCGATGACGAAGATAACATGTCTTCGAGTCAATCCGACAGCGACGAAGATCAAGTGCAAGCCAATGAGGATGAGGGCCTTACCCAGGATGAGCTTCGCCGGAAGTATGCAAATGTTCCCAGTGTGACTGATAACGATATTGGGGAACCGGAAAACTTAGATCATGACCCCATGGACATAGATCCCGGTGGAGTAATGTCTGCTCCTGACCAGCCTGAACAAAAGCCCTCGAACAGCCCCACACATCCTCACCCGCACTTACGGGAGTTCCCCGTTGAACGAACTACATCACCTGTACCTTTGGAGGAGGTCGATGACGCTCTCATGGACGATAGTGATGCGAGCACCGAGATGGACTCTGAAATGGATGATAACGACGAAACGTCATCAGATGATGAAGGCGACGACCAGGAAGAGGATGGAGGTGACGAGGGAAGCGAAGAGGAGGAAAGCAACACAGGTTTGTTGGGTTTCTTTTCGAAGAAGGCCAAGCAGGTCTTCCAAGTCCAAGAAGAGGACGCTGAAGAAGAGCCTAAGGTCCCCGTTGAAGCTCAAGATGACGAATATGAAGATGAGGCTGAAGAGGTATCCCTCATACCTGATGCCACTCAAGCCCCCACGCCTTCAGCTACGCCAGCAACCACAAGCGAAGAGCCTCATCCGAAGGATACTGAGGAGTCCGTGTTGCACACTACTATTGACGCAACAAGTCAAACTAATCTCAACCCTGAGACAAATGACAAGGCCAATGATCTGACCCTTGAAAAGCTACAAGGACGTCAAACCTCTCCCCTTATGAACCTCAAATCCCTCGTCCAAGATCCTTCATTGCCATCCACGCCTGTATCTACCAATCCCCTGAGGACACCCATACCTTCACTGCTACGAGGTACGCTTCGGGAATATCAACATTTTGGTCTCGATTGGCTGGCTGGACTATATGCGGCTGGCACGAATGGAATATTGGCGGACGAGATGGGTCTTGGAAAGACAATCCAGACTATTGCTTTGCTTGCACATC
Organism: Cladonia metacorallifera KoLRI002260; assembly: GCA_000482085.2. Classification (NCBI taxonomy): domain Eukaryota; kingdom Fungi; phylum Ascomycota; class Lecanoromycetes; order Lecanorales; family Cladoniaceae; genus Cladonia; species Cladonia metacorallifera. The sequence goes on from KI911110.1 coordinate 824,052, forward strand.
TAGCAGTTGAGCAGGAACAATGGGGGCCGCACCTGATTATTGTACCTACAAGCGTCATGCTTAATTGGGAGATTGAGTTCAAGAAATTTCTGCCCGGCTTCAAGGTCCTGACATACTATGGCACTCAAGAGGAGCGGAAGAAGAAACGGCAAGGCTGGACGGATCATGAGAAATGGAATGTCTGGATTACCTCCTATACGCTCGTTACGCATGATCATCAAATATTCAAGAGAAAGGCGTGGCATTACATGATCCTTGACGAAGCACACAACATCAAGAACTTCCAATCACTACGGTGGCAGACTCTTCTCACCTTCAATACCAAAGCTAGGCTACTTTTGACTGGGACGCCTCTGCAGAACAATCTGACAGAGTTGTGGTCGTTACTGTTCTTCTTGATGCCATCGAACAGCACAGAGACAGGTATTGGAGGCTTTGCGGATCTACAGGAATTCACTGATTGGTTCAGAAAACCTGTGGAGCAGATTCTCGAACATGGGAGAGATGTCATGGATGATGACGCTAGAGCTATAGTTGCAAAGCTCCATAAAGTCTTGCGGCCTTACCTGCTTCGAAGGCTCAAAGCGGATGTGGAAAAGCAAATGCCCGGAAAATATGAGCACGTGGTGTATTGCCGACTGTCCAAGCGCCAGCGGTATCTGTATGATGGATTCATGTCTCGAGCGCAGACACGAGAAACCTTGGCTTCAGGGAACACCTTCTCAATAATGAACGCTCTGATGCAACTTCGGAAGGTGTGCAACCATCCAGATCTGTTCGAGACTCGGCAAATCGTGACTTCATTTGCTATGCCGAAGTCGGCTGTTGCAGATTTCGAAATCAAGGAGCTCCTGGTCCGGCGACGACTGCTGCAGAGCGACCCGATAAATACAGTAGACCTGAATGTAATCAACCTATTTCCTGGCGAGAACGAGCTGTTCTCGGCTCTCGACACTATCCAGAGACAACGGCTCGGGGCTCTTGGAGCGTTAAGGCAACTCTCAAGTCAGCAATTCGGACGTGTAAAAGTGGACTTGCCCTTCGATGGCTCATCGATCAGAGGCGCTCTTATCAGCTATGAGAATACGGCACGACGTCTGAGATATGATCAACTTCGCCATGCCGCCTATTACACAAGCCTACGAAGTCAACGGCGACCCTTGTACAGCTACAGCCTCATGGAGAAACTCAGATTCGGTATTAAGACCCTACCTCACCAGCCGAAGCCTGGCCGTAAAGCTCAGCTCTCAGAGTGGTATTCCAATTATCTACCGGCCTTAGACGAAATGGTTTTGACTCTACCCAAACGCTCAAACGCCATGGAGACGACAATCTCAAAGTTTGCATGCGTGACACCTGCGGCGGTGGCCACCGACATGGTGCCGTTGACTCTATGTCACAAAGGCATCGAAACGGTCCAAGCTGCGAAGGAACTATGTCCGTCTGAAGACCCTTACCATGAAGCTCGCATGCGTCTCTCGATCGCTTTCCCCGATAAGCGACTGCTGCAATACGACTGTGGAAAGCTCCAGAAACTCGATGGCTTGCTTCGCTCTCTCGAAGCCGGTGGTCACCGTGCTCTGATCTTTACTCAGATGACTAGAGTCCTCGACATTCTAGAGCAGTTCCTCAATATCCATGGCCATCGCTACCTCCGCCTCGACGGAGCTACGAAGATTGAGCAGCGCCAAGTCTTGACAGATAGATTCAACAATGACAATCGAATATTAGCTTTCATTCTCTCATCAAGGTCAGGTGGCATAGGTATAAACCTAACTGGAGCTGACACCGTCATCTTCTATGATCTGGACTGGAATCCAGCTATGGATAAGCAATGCCAAGATCGATGTCATCGTATTGGTCAGACAAGAGACGTCCACATTTACCGGCTAGTGAGCGAGTACACTATTGAGGCTAACATTCTGAGGAAAGCCAACCAAAAGCGGATGCTTGACGATGTCGTTATTCAAGAAGGCGAGTTCACTACGGACTACTTCAACAATATGAACGTCAAAGACATGATTGGTGACGAAGCTTTTGATGATGCCAATGCCGAGGCAAACGCAGCTATGGATCGCGTACTCGGTGGTCATGGCACTGGCAAAGTGTTCGAGGATGTTGAAGACAAAGAGGATATCGCTGCCGCCGAGATGGCCGAGAGGGAACTGGCCCAGAATCAAGACGCTGCCGAGTTTGACGAGAAGGGAGGTGCCGCTAGTAATACAGCTACGACGCCTAAAACTCCCGGGCCCCCAACACCGGGTGAATTGATGCCACCAGCGAAACCAGCACAAGGCGGTATCGAAATGACTATGACCATGGATGCAGCTGAATCAGGATTAGTGTCAATACCACCTCTAGACGCCGAAGATATCGAGGAGCTGCCCTCGTGCGATGACTTTATGATACGTTTCCTAGAATGGGAATTCAGGGATATACCTGTACAACCACCTGTTGATAAGACCAAGAAGAAAGTGAAGAAGGGCAAGGAGCATAGCCTGCGGAAGAGATGATTCATTTGCGCGAGTGCTGTATCAATCAGCATTGGTATGGTCCTATATATCAGGTATAAGAGGAGTACTAAGTCCATCTTTTCATGTACATATTACGGACTTGGACAACTTCCTCTCTGCGCTGGTTAGCACTAGAGGCAAGCCTCTCTTGCTGTTAGATGCATTAGCGGCATTGGCAGGTGTTTCTTATGGGCAGCATATGTATTCTTAGCATTTCTAGATTCTTCAATGGTAGCACGTGCTCTGATGACGATCCTCATGCAGCGCACTTGCTCGTTTCTCAAAAGGGAGATTGGCAAATATACGCTAATGCACTCACACACGCACGTTCCAGCGTCAATTTCCAGATGGCACGGTGGCTACCCTGCGATTATTGCCCATCAAAGTCTCAGACCTCAGGCCCTTAGATCCTCCGCAGAGCGTCACGATGCGCTCTAGTTGCCGCATATATTTCCTAGATCATGTCTCAGAGAATTTTCCTAGATAGTGTCTCAGAGCTCAGACTCGGAATGTTTGTTCCCATAGTGCCTCGAAAGACTGACAACATCCGGCACTACCTTTATCTAATCTTTTCCACTCTGACAGGTATGATGTGGGTAGAGGATACGGAAGATGGGTTGCTTGGTGCTGAGTAGGGTGATGGATGCATGAGGACGTCGTTTATCAGACTTGATTTTGCTCCGTGTCTTCCTTGTTGAGATGGGGTATGAGGACGTGTGGGGTTGGCCTAGACCAAATATCTTAGTGCAGCGGGTTGGGGATGGGGGTTGGATGTGCTGGGTACGTTTATTTTGACATGCGATCATCATGGGTTCTGGTGGATTGGACAGGTCATAAAGCTATTATCATTTGGTAAAGAGACTATGGAAATGCCTTCTGTGGCGATGCTATGGTATGCGCTGTAGGTGTTTTGTGAAGGTCTCGATATCTGATGTGATCATTCTTGGTAGTACCTTTCCATTACCTCTGCAACATCTCCTCCTCGGAGTTTGTACCCTTTTCCTTTTTTTTTTGCTGTTTCAGGGTAACAATTGTGGGGGTTTGTTCCTCGGATCTAAGACAAGAGAATGGCTGGGATATTGGCGAATCGTTCGAGAAACTAATTGTTGTATGATAACCTTCAGGATGACAGTGTTTCTAGTGTTTGGCTCCATGAAAGCCAAGAACAGTCGGAGATTTTGCCAATGTAGTACTGCCCACTAGTATTGGACACTTGGTTATGTACTGGAGGCCGCAAAGTTCGATGTGTTCCCAAGAAACACCACAAGAACAGCACTGTAAGCAGCAGTAGCGGTGAACACATCCTGTTTTCTTGCTTTAGTGAAGATCGAACAGCAGGCAGAGAAGGTCATAGTGAAAAGGAAAACAACAAGGATCTGAAAACGACCTTGACTTTTGAGCTGAGCTTTGTCAGTGGGTTGGAGTTCGAATAAGATGATGACAGGGACGAGCAGGAGGTTTGCGGCAAGAAAGGTGAGAATGGCGCGTAAGAAGGCGTCAAATCGTTCGGGAGAGACTAGATTTAGGTGTGGCAATGAGCCCGTCTTTATCTTTTGCTCAGGGGTTCGGAAGAGTGCCTGTTTGGGAAGGGTCCGTGTCAGCATTTCGGCGTGATCTGCGACTAAGCACGTGGGAACGGATCCTTGTATGGATAGCAGGGACGACACCTGATCAAAGAGGATTGAAACCATCGGGATGCCAGATAGCAGCCACAGACCGTAGTGGAGTCATCGAGGACTTTGGGACCGGGGCATTGGGCGCTTTCCTCCTTACCAATAACGTTTTCCTCGAAATTCTGTTCAGCACATCCTCCAGAAAGACGTTGAACCAGTTATGCTCTCCATCGTGAGCCAAAGCAACGAGGTCATCTCCTTGAAGGATCCATTCACCTTCCATAGCGACAAGGTTTTGAGAGGCCATCTGGTACAGACTGCTTTGATTTCTCTTTGATGGTCTTTTCATGGCCTGAACCCTTTGCAGGCGGAACAGCCATTCATCTAGGTAAGTGTGAGCTTCAGAATCATTACTTAGAATAATTTGGACATACCATAGTCTTTTAGCTTTTCGTTGAGATTGTCTAGTAAAGCCTGGCGCTTGGATGTGGGACAGGAGGAATCCCTGCGACGCGAGCGTAGCTTCTTATCATCGCCTGTCGTGGATTCCCACTTGTCGAGCCTCTCGAGATCCTCTTCCAGCTTCTTGAGTTCATCTTGAAGATGCAATAGCAAGCGGTTGTGGAGCCATCCATACTTTCTGTATATTAAGAAATTAGGGTCACAATCCTCGAAGGCCGCGAGGCGCCCATAGCCTTCATCATACTCATCCACTATGGCCAATAATTTAGTCAAAGACGCGAATATCTCAATTGCTCTTATACTTACGCGACCGGACGATAGAAGGTACGCGATAGTCGAAGGTGATGCCAAGCTCGCGCTTTGACAGTCCGAGCGCAAGCTTTAGACGATCGACGAGACCTTCGTTATGGACTGCATGAAACAATGTGAGCTCTAAACGACGTTGAATTCGATAACGTGGGAGCTCACTCTGAGTATCTGATTCCCGTGCACCTTGGCCATAAGGATATTGCAATTCGATAGATTTGATAGAGGGTTCCTCGTCTGGCCTTGCAGTTGTTGGGGGCGCGTATGGGGGCGCTTTCCAGCGCGGATCACCCTCTTCAGGCGAATTCTCTGCAACGGCTGTGGCCTCCTCGTTCACTCGTACATGACGTTCTGTGGCCATCGTTGGCCAGGAGAATAACAAGAGTGGCTCGCTTCGCAAGTAAGGTTTCTCGCCTCAAGGGGACGTTTCCAGTGATATGTGGCAGAGATCAGCTGCTGGAGCATGCATATTAGTGATGCAGAAAGCAAGAAGAGATATTAAAGTAGGCGACTCGGGTGGAATCTTATGTATCCTTGCAGCCTGGTGGGAAGCGATCGCACAGATCCCTTGGAGTGATCGGAAATTGCATCCATCTCTCATCCAAGACTAACCGCATGTAGGGTATTATTCCTCGACGAAGCATGCCAATCCCTCGCATCCTTCCCGAGACTCGGTATTCTGGAGCAGCGATGAAGTCCAGCCAAAGAAGAAGCGTGGGGTAACTGTATTGAGTTTCATACCAAATATATGTTTGCCTGATATAATGCATGAATGTCTCGAGTGTGAAGTTGAGGTTTCAAGTACAAGCGCAGGCATCGTGCTATTATTAATTCCGTATATGGACTCTTGACAGAAACCAGCCATACTAATACATTGTCACCACTGACAGTGATCAGTTCTCTCTCTTAACACAATTCAAGGTCTTTCTCATCAATCCATCCAGTCTCATAGATCCCGTTGGCATCGGCTTTGCAAACCTTGCCCTGCTCGGGTCGGTTTTTCTTCAGTCTGTACTGGTTCTTTGGTGGGATGGTGTTGATCTTCCTTCTGCAGCACACCCAAAGTCTTCTGCGGGTGGGTTCGCCCTTGGTATCTCGTTCGAGGAGGCTGTATACTGCGGTCCCTGCGTCGTAGGCGAAGGCGAACTGTCATAGGATGATTGTTAGATCCTCTCTAAGAAGTATCAAGGGGGATGTGCACCTGGCGGAAGGGATCTTGCCCGCCTCCAGCTCCAGAAATCTCGCCTATTCCAGGTACAGCTTGAACAGTAGAAGAAGAGTTGCGTTCGCCATCGGGTAGGTGAGGGGCAGCCTATATCCCTTCGATGTTTAGTGCCATCAAAGAACGTTGATGAAGACGGCACCTTGAGGTGTATACCTTCTTCGAGGATCCCTTCTGCGAAGATTTTCCAGACATCTTGTCAACCACTTTGCGGATGAAGTGCTTCATGGTGCGAGAAACAGCTCAACGAAGCACTTTATGTACTTTCCAATCCTCTCAAGATAGATGCTTTATAAACAGAGGGAACACTGTCATTGTTGGTGGCTAATATTAGTTACCGCCATACGAAGATCAAGAGAGCCATACTCTTATAGCCCAGATATGTGCGCCCAATCCTTCAGATGCTGCCGTGCTACTGCAGCTTTTGGGGGTTCTGACTCGATCCCGTCAGGTTTGGGGTCTTTGATCCGAATACAGCATGGTCTCTTAATACAATGACTCGAAACATTTTACAGCGGTAAGTCGGCTCGACAGACCAGTGGTTAATAATCAACCACAGGGAGCTCCCAAATGTCAATCCCGTACTCAGCTCTGTTCCAGAGTAGGCGACCCTTCTCATTAAGATTCGTGGCGCGATATGCACAGAGATAGGATACTGCATTTCAGACAGAGCTTCTAGACCAAGCTATCGAAATATGCAATATTTGCATCGGGGCAGCCACAGTAGCACAGCTTCACTCCTCGTAAGACTAACGAGCTCTCACCATGTCTGCTCCAAAGACTTGCATTCACTATCCCAGGATCGAGTCTACTTAGACATTGGTTCTGGACGAATGACGAACACCACGCAATCTATAGAGCTGAAAACCAATCAATGCTGACACCATAAGGTCAGATGTTTCCTTTCTTGAAAATGTACAGAGCAACGGTCACCAGGGGCGCCTTTAGAGCCCGATCGAGGGGCTTTAGTGTGGAAGAACAAGATGAACAAAAGAAATATCCCGGAGATCGTGCCATATCGGAGCGTTTAGGCGGGACGAGCCGTAGCATTCGCCCTCGTGACTTGTCCAGGATAAGGCTATCTTTTCACCCGGGCGTCCGTATACGATATCAGGTCCTAGGAATGGCCTTGTAGGGTTGCGCCACCTCTTGAGCCAGTAATTCATTGTCTGTTATAGAAGCACGACTGCCATTTAAGTAATGGCAAAATGCAAAAGCTAATACCGAGGTATGCATGCAACTAAGACAGCGGCAAGGTAGACGAAACGGTCTCCTCTGCAGCTGCGATCTCCCACACGCCTCCCCAATGACACCATCAACAGGCAACAGTACTTTACCCGAGCGAAGGATCTCGGTGATATGGCACACCTGCTGCAGGCCAAGAAGGGGAGTCATTAACGGCTGATGTTATTCTTCCGCTAATACCGAAGATCAGGGCACTGAGGTTGCATTTCTGGCAGGTGGACATTTCAGCGAGATCTCGGTTTGACTTCTGAGAGTACTCCAGGCCTGATGGCTTGGCACTTCCGTAGCCAATGCCATCTAGCTTCGAGTAGTAGATGAATTCAGCCGTGACATTCCGTTCTCACTCATGGGAGCTTGGGTAGTTTGATACACCACGCCCTCGAGGCTGGTATCAGTCGAACATCAGCCCTCAATATAGACCCAGCCGTACAATCTTAAGAACCACTTACTTGTATCAGGCCGTATTCAGGGGTCATATGTTCGCCTGCAGGCCGAGAAAGGCTGGTGCGAAGATAACGTTCCTTCGTGTATTCTTGTTTGACGTATGCACATTACCGCGCCAATCCATACATAAGGTTGGAAACCGGTTTGGAGGCGCATGTCTACCACCTCGAACCATTGCGGGCTCACTTAGGTTACTGTCGAGCACGTATACGAAGATCTAACTCCGTATCATTCCAAATCGTCGCACATTGGCAGCATGGTGCGATAGGAGAATGGAAAAATGCTGCAAGTAAGACCATCGCTTTTGGGTGGGATCTGGGCAGGTGACCATACACCTGGATTGCTTTACCGGAGATGGCGATGGAACAAGTCAGCCGTAATCCCCTGTGAAGACAAAACTCGTCGCAGATCTTAGCTTCTTAACAGTATCGATTGCCCATCCGCTTAGGTTGGTCTCAGCATGACGAGGCCTTGTTCCTATCGTGGCAGTCCCTGGAGGTTGTTGTGCTGACGGTCCACCGGTGCCATGGTTCTACCGGCTTTACGTTGCAGAAGGAAGCTTACTCACACGATTGTAATTCTCTTTCCGTGGTTTCGCCCGCTTGGATACTTTTTTGGCTGCATGGACGCGGCAATGCCGGTGGTGTACCTGAGAATAGCCAAGCCGATTATTGATAGAGATCCTGCGGCTAAGGAGTCCCCCATCAACCCCAGATTCCCTAATATTGACACAATGGTGGCAGGGCTGCATGCCAGCATCTAGATGATCTCGTATTTCGGTGTAGCTGATTCTAAGCAGCGGAGCAGATGGACCTACCATCATCTCGGATTCGTCGTGCTAAAACGCCAAGTTGCTTGAGTGGATGAAAATGGGCTGGATAGCTTTACGATTCCCGGAAGTTATGTTGCAGGTGATCATCAGCCAGTTGATGGGTTCATTATTCTCCGCACCACCTCGTTGCAGTAGCTTTTCTCCCTTCTTGGTGGTGTGCTACGGCTCGACTATACCCTGGTGGCGGAGCGTCCAAAGCTCACTTGCAGCATCCTCGAACGTTCTTAGCATTTGACCCAATCGGAGAATCGACTGTTACGGAAAATTGCAGCAAGCAACCATTGAGACATGCATGCATGGTCGTCTTGCTGCATATTGAGAATCATTACACCAGCATACATAGTGACGTTGGGGGGGGGGGGGGGGGGGGGGC
>KI911110.1:833516-1040456 GCA_000482085.2 Cladonia metacorallifera KoLRI002260
GGGGGGGGGTGCTCAATGCACGATCGGTCGAGCCCACGGCTAACCATACATTCCGCAAGCCGCGAAAGAGACGTCAGCTTGGTTGCTGTACACGCTGTTGCAGATTGCTGACCCAGCGATAGCAAGGCTCACCAGAATGGCAATGTCGTCCACGCCGCCTTATCCCGTGAGGGGTCCGTTCGACCTACCTGATTTTGAGCCATCTCTCGGTCTTAAAGAGACTCAAATTTAGGATAACCCTCAAATTTTGGCGAGAGGCTACTCAAGCCGTAATGTGTATCGAGCTTGTCGAACGCTATGCCGTCTGTCACTGCTTCTACCATCGCCATGCAATCGATGCCTGTCCTTCTTATCGTCGACGCGGCCACACAGTGAGAACCAGGGAGATACTCGTTGGCTATACCTGCCCGAATCATTTATTTCCCGATTCTCAACAATCGCGAGAGCATAATGGCTCCAACCCCGGCTATGCCAGCGAAAATCACACAAATGGCAATAATCCTGATGGCTGATGACGCGCCTGCCGAGCACTACCCGAAAGTCGTTGTTCAGCGCAAGCCTCTCTAGAGTGAGCCTTTCCCTTCTTGATCTGTGCAAGACCGTGTCGAGTGCTTCAAGTCCTTGCCTATGGTTCATAGCCCGAGTGGAATGCTATTAGGCTGAACGAGCTAAAGAGCATACAGGAATTGAAGCGATAAACCTCGATTTTCCGCTTGGTGTAAGAGTAATGTCAATCGATCCGCGTGAATGCCTTTTTTCTCTTCTTTAGTACGCAATTTCTCACGTGATCTCCGGAGGAACAATGCTTGCAACCCCCAGAGCTTCCGTCGACACATCATGGAGTAGCTAGATCACATAGAGAATCGAATTTAGCGACTATTACCTCTAAGATTGTTATGAGGACGGCTTACCATCAGTCAGTGGCTGTGTTGTTAATTGTTGATGCGCCACAAAAGGGGAGCCGCGGCTGCTTCTAACTAATTTTAGCGTACAAAACATGACTCAGCAACGCGTGTCCCACCCACGGGTGACTTTTAAATTTCAAATACTATTTCGGGCCCAAACTATTCACATATGATCCACTGATCATTCAAATTCACAAGATTGCTTTACGCAGACATTGATACTATCGGCTACAGGCTACGGCAGTATGGCACCTTATTCATTCTAGATTCAGCCTTATTGGGGTTTTGTTTGGATTCCACTCTTTTAGGTGATCCTTAATAATTGAACAATGACTTAGGGAAGGCCTTCGGCTGTTTGAAAGAGAGCCGGGTCATTCAATTTTCCTTCTAAGGTTTCAAGAGAAATATCGGTTGCTGTATTATCATTTTCACAAGCACTTTCAGGAACATTTCTCTAGGGCTGAATGCGCCATACTTAGGCAATACTATTGTTCGGTGAATTTTCAGAAACATCTCTTTAGCAATTCCGTGACTTCTAGACACCCTAACTTCGATATTTCTTTGGTATGACTTGCATATAGTGTCGCCCGCGATGCTCGTCATAAGTATTGTTAGCCTGCGCTACCGCCTTGCCACTACCGATCTGGCGTGGTCTTCTTGTCGTAGGTGTATTTGTCTCTATTCCATACGCTTCAAAATCATGGCAACGAAAGATATGCGCTTAGAACGTTATGTTTCATATTCAAGACTCATCTCACCGCCCTGGAGTGCTCCAGCGAGAAGAGATCTCCAGAGGTTCTAGCGGTGGATGAATCAGGGTTCAGGGCAGATGGTAAGCAAGCTTTTCCCCATGTATTGCAGACATGTCCTCGAGCGTGCGGTATTATTGCAGGTTTTAGCTGAAGGCACGCTAACCACGGCCTTCAATCTCTGCTCGCTCTTGCTGTGTGTTGCCTCAATTCTCGACGGAACAACAAGTTTATTTTATTTTGACGAAGGCACTTCTGGACTTCCAGATACTATCTGTAAGTGATTGTAGCGGATTCGAAATTATATACCTTGGAAGGGAAACGCTCGCAGTCCGGGATTGCGATAGCCACTAAATATGTCGAGCTGTAGCAGACTAATCCTGGATGCACTGTTCGCAATGCAGCAAGTTCGGTGAGTGAGGACAGCTTAAGTTCAGTAAGTTCAGAAGGACTCCATGTCACATGGCTGACCACATTGTTCAGATAAATTGACTCGGTGAAGACCTTTCTAACTTTTTCGTCCATGTTTCAAGTTTCTTCTCAATTTCATCTTGATCTCGCAAGCATTGGATGTGTTCCGTGCCCTAAGTTCTGTGCCGTGAGCTATTATGATCTACCAATGGAGAGGTGCTTTAGTAATTGCAGCCACCAGCATATACTCGGCGTTGTGAGTCAACCCAAAAAGCAGTCTTCTTCTGGAGATGATTTCGTTGGTGACAACTCGAATTAGGAGCAACTGGGAAGATTATGGCTTCAGAAGGTGAAGCAAGGGTTTCCTCGTTGGGTGCCAATGTGCTAGTAGATACGAGACCTGCAGCCGGGGCCCCCACACGATTTTAGCGCTTATGATGCATTAGGAATCCGGGGAAATTCGACTTCGATAAGTACCTACCCTATGATATGGATGATCTTATCTCCTCCCAGAATTGCGTATACCGATGCTATATTTCAGATTCAAGTTAAGGTAACGCATGTGGTTGTCTCAAGACTTGCGATGAAATTGACACACGTCATCGAGCGCAATCCAAGCGTAATCGTGAACGCGACCCATGGTCTGTTCTGTCAAGCACCTAGCGGTGACCGGCCCTCAGCATTACAGCAGGGGTCCCTTATCGTCGCCGGCATTCCAGTCTCGTCACCTCCCTTGCCAGTGTGCGACAAGTCCATGTATGTTGCTGCTGCTTTGGAATAGGGTAGCGCTCGATGTGCTGAAGCTCGTGAGAATGATACTTGATTCCCATGCGCGACCCGGCCAAAAGGGTGAACCGATCTCCTTATTCAAGGAGGATGTTGACGAATACGCAGGATGATGCACAGGCGTGGAAGACAAGACATATCGTCTGCTATGGAAGATTTCGGTGGTTTCATACTCCTAAAAGAGTGACGACGACGAAAGGGTTCATCGATTACCTGAGATACGGTCAGACGTGCTCCTGATCTGGGGGTGATCAAGTAGGGGGAGTCTCTGGTACTTACTTCCCTTCCAAGGCTTCCCAAACTACACTGACTCAGATGGTCGGTGACTCAGGAAGACCACTACTTGCCCCGACTATGCTCGGGGCCACCTTCCTCTCTGTCCTTTCGCACCCGCCTGGAAGCTGATACCTGGTCAATCTCCAATGGGACCGGCTTCACTTCCCACATAGCAATCAACGCTGAGCGGAATCATCGCCTACACCTGCAGTATCTCGTGGTCTGCGAGCTCCGGCAGGGAGCCTTGACTCAGGCTCTTGTGTTTGGAGCCTCTTGTGGCTTGCTCTCGAGATGATCATATTACCATTCATATGTCCCAGTGATGTGGCATGACACGGCAGTTTCTGCAACCCGATCGATTCCGTGATATCGGCATACCACTCTGTCTATTCATGGGGCTCATTCCATGTGAATTTGCGCACAACCTTCGGTCGGCGGCCATGTGTGTACATCTAAGGCTTTGTGGCTAGATCCGGCTCACCATCGAGAGGTTTATGAGTTTTTGAACTGCCAATAGCCCCAAAGACGTTATTCTAGTCTCGCCAGGTTCACAGAATCCCTGGATGGCCTGACTCTGACTTCGACCAGATCCAAACTCAATCTCGAAGCCTAGCCTGGTGTCAGACTCCTTGCATATTGCCAGCAATGTCTGTGGTCGCCTTCCCGCAGCATCGCCGGATACCTTCAGTATCCTGTCCATGAAATGCAATTCGGCGAAAGTAAGAAGAGTGGCGCAGGCTTTACCACAGCTGTATTTGGGGGTCGACTGGCTTGGGTGGTCGAGACTTGGTGTTATACATGAAGGGGCATTCTTCTTGTCGTCCACCATCGAAAAGAATCACTACTGCGACGTGGCTGACACAAGGACACAGCTTCGAGGCTCCGGCTTGATTGGAAAAACACCTTTGGTGAACAGGAGGGTTTCACTTCCCTGTGTGGCGTGTTGCTGCTCCCCGATCGACCTTCGCAACTTCGTCGGATACACCACGTATTGAACCAAACTCAGTAAACTGAATGGCTGGGGGAATCTACCTTTTTGGACCTCGACCGTTGGGATGTCTTCCCTTTCAGAGCATGGCCGATGCATCTTAACCGGCGGACAGCCTCGATTTCCTTCGATTGATCGTGAAACGAGTGTCTCTTTTAATAGACAATACGAAGACCCTTCAAGAAACCAGTGAAGAGATTGTGGCTCGTGGGAAGATGAAGCCAAAGCTGCGACAGACTTCTGTCATATTCTAAAGACAGGCTCATAGACGAAGGCGCTTGTCAGAATGATCGTTCCGAACGATGGTCGTCATCACAACGCGAACGCAGGAGCTGGAATGCGAAATACCAGTCCCCGGGCTGTTCAAGTCACGCTGGCTTGGAGCTGCTAAGAGAATGCTTGCGATTCATCCAATAATTTCATTCAACAGAGCCAGATCAAAGCCCGAGGAGCCTATTGTTTCTATTTCCACCCATGAGTCTCGAGCACTAACGCACTGACTCCCGGCAACAGAGAGATTTGGCTTGGACTCGAGACCTATTGGCTACACCCGTCAATTTCCCGAGGGTTGCACCGAAGATGCCTCGAGACGAACCTAGAGAGCTCAGACTAGAGCTGCATTTAGCCGTGCATGAGCTGGCTTAGAACCCTCCTGCTGCAGAGCAACATTGCCGATCCCACAGAGTCAACGAGCTCCATAGTCAGCAGTCCTTTGATGGTTGGATAAAGCTTCGTCGACACATTTAGATTCAAGGGACTTGCTTGTGAGCACCAGGATCATGTGGAAGGAGATCCGCTCTTGTTGAGTTGTGTGCTTGAAGTGTAGATTGGAAGAGCATATGAGAAGAGATCGAACAAGGCTGAAAAGTTTCCCAGCACGGGTTCATTAGTGAGTCACATGGGCATTCTTCCTTGAGAACCGTGCTAAGTAGATGCAGTGGCGCTTGCATGAACAACAATCTGTAATGCACAGTCTTCTTGTAACCATTCACATCGGAGACGTTAGGCACCAATTTGCCAAATCCAGCTAATGGTAACCACTCAGGTGCTTAGATCTCCTCACCGCTATCTATGCTTGAACAGCGTGCTACTGCAGCTGCTGCAAACACTTTGATGTTAGATTTAAATGTCTTCAGGATGATATAAAGAGCTACGAAGGATTTTCAAATGGGTGTGCTGACGTGGCAACTTCTAGAGCGCCAGTGTGTCAGGTTAGGATATTTTGGCGGCAGGCTTGCGGCTCGTGCAGCTGGGGAGTATAGTCAGCCGGAGGACATCAGTTCTGGAGTTGCAGCTGAAGTGCAAGACCATCGCAGAATATATAAGGCTCATGAATCTTGCCTAATGCTGGCAACAACGTAACTCCCTGCAGGAGCAGATTCTGACACTGTGCGGTGTTAGCCTCTCTTACAATGCCTCGCGCTCGAATGATCTCCGACTGTAGTCGGGATATTGTGAGTCTTTCTGCCTGTGCAACTCAAGTTCTACCATCCAATAGTCGAATTGAAGACTGAAGCTCGTAGACTATCAGAAGATTTTCGGAAGATTCACGCGTAACAACCGCATCAACAACAGCGGGACCAAGACCAAGGAAGGGCAAGCAGCCGAGCAAGCAGCCGAGCAAGCAGCCGAGCAAGCAGCCGAGCAAGCAGCCGAGCAAGCAGCCGAGCAAGGCGACCAAGCCGGCTCGCAGCAAAGTACTCATTCCTTCCAATTTTCATTCGTGACAATGCTAAATTTCCCACCATCACAGACCAAAACAAGATTTAGAACGGGTGACCAGGTCTATTGGACCGAAGAACGCGATGGTGAAGGCAACATAGTGAGAAATCGCTACTGGATTTGTTGTATTAGAGAAGAACCAGATGGTACGATATCTTATCGATTGAAGACAAGCCCCAATGGAGAACTCCCTGGCGACAGGTACATAACAGAATCGGAGCTTGAGTTTATGGATTAGGCCTAGAATCAGTGGCAAATTGCAAGCGTATACCTGATAAAATAAGACAGTATTCCTCACGGCCTCTCCCATGCTCGTTCGCTTGTATGATAGATACATGGCGCTTGGGCCGGCGTCCGCAAATTACCTTCGTGCTCTTTGATTGGGTGGTTAGCTGCATAGTGTATGCGCCAAAGTGTCATAGAGGCAAACAAGAACATGCCAAAGTCGGTATCTAAGCACCACCTAGGCGATTGGTGCGTGCACTCGGAAAGTCGAGTCGGTAGTCAGCTTACGGCAAAGAATGTGCTGCATCTCTTGGATTCTCTAGCGTAGAGCGGTCAGCCTTACAAACGTCTCATGCCCTCCAGCTCCTTTCATCCCCATGTGTACCGTATCTGTAAAGCGAATTTATTCCCTTACACAAATTTGCCATGGCTCATGTGCAAGCAGATGAGAGCTCGCATATTGATACTGGGACCCCCCAAGATCTGCCTGAATCTGCGAACAATCAACGCTACTCGACTTCCACGGCCGCTCCCCTGGAGCGACGGTCGAGCAATGTAGCGAACACACTTCGTTCCACTGAAGAGGGAATCAGTGAAAAAAGTAAACCGCTACGCATGCACATATACAGCATTGTATAAGCTCACGTCGCACCATCAAGGTCACGAAAAGAAGACATATACCGATCGTCTCAAAGCCGTGCTGGGGCTCTCGTACTCTACGTCCGACTCCGCTTCTTCTTCGACGAGCTTGACTTTGGAGTACCAGGTACCTGAGATCATCAAAAAAGGTGAGTTTAGCAATAAACGGCATGCAAGTCCGCTTCTGAACCACGATCAGTGGATCAGTATCCAGAAGGCTATGGAAAGCTCGCTGCATACATTGACTGTGACCCCAACTTCCGTATCTACAGGAAGTTTGGTTGGTTACATAACAGGGTCTTGCTACATCTCCAGGATGAACTGCAGAAATTGGAGCAAGAGCTGGAAGGTGTTGACAAGTGGGAGGCCACGTCTGGGGACATTGTCAAATTAGCGAGCCGCCGTTCAGATAAAACCCCTGCAAGGTCAAATCTCATCGCAGCCATCAAGATCAAGTTGGATGAATATGGTGAGTATGCGCTATGAAAGTCGTGGCATGTTCGCTGCTGATTCTTTCCAGACAAATATCTTTTGAGGCTCCACGAAATCGAGGCAATCAGGACGCCATCGAAGCGGAATCAAAATAGCGTCTACAACATGATTCGTAATACCCAAAGTCAGGTAACGTCAGAAAGAGATTGGATCCGCCAAAGACAAGATCTGGCCGCTGTCGGGCATGGAGCAGAATATGGCTGGTTTAACGGCTTTGTAGAGGACTTACTCAACAAGGTCTCACCGAGATTACTTTTGGTAAGCAGTGCCACGGCAATTATCAATGACTGTACGAGCATGTTACATATTCAGCTACAAGAACCGATCGGTCTTACCTGCGCTATCTGCCCTCACTCTCCAGCCCCCAAGGTCTCGCTCTCGTTCTTCGATTCCCAATTATCAGCGCCGGCGCCCTGGAAGATTTAGCGTCTCCCCTTCAGAATACATGTCTAACCCTTCGCAGAAGATATTCCGTAGCCGAGTTCAACACGAACAATCCGACGATCCCGCCATAAGACTGATATCGCCTCGTCGTCTCGATATCTTTCTTGGTACCATCCTCACGATCATCGCTGTCGTCCTTCTACTTGCACCTGTGATAATACTCGTACAGCTGCAACCGAACGAACCGTCCCAAGTGACCCGCAGGAATTGGCTACAGATCATGACGATATTCCTGTTCACGCTCACCTTCTCAGGTTCCTGCTCTCTCTTCACCCGAGCAAGACGACAAGAAGTCTTCACAGCAACGGCGGCTTACTGCGCTGTATTGGTGGTATTTTTGGGGAACACATCGAATGTCATCGTCATCTCTAATCATACTTCGACGTAACGATATAATGAAAATATATCAAGCAAAAACAGTACGTTTAATCATGACGGAAGAACAGATTTTGAGTCACCTTGCGCCAATGAGCTAGGAGTCATACATGAGAAATCCACGGAACAGCCGGACTGGAACTTTTGCACGTTTTCGTCTTCCAACAACCTTTGATCCTATGCCTGGATGGAATCGCGCGGTTGTTGATCTTTCGAGCATCCTTCCCGCATTTGGATCCACCATATCAAATTATATGATTGCCTAGGATAGCTGTATCGAGAGCCTTATGAGATATCATAGAACATCGAAAGGGAAACCCTTTAGTTCTACCCGGCGTCAAAGGCAAATCGCCATAACCGTTGAACCCAAAATTTTCCTAAACCACCTAACACCATGACCAAGTGCGACTAAATTAGAAATGTAACTTAGGAAGCTAGACTTTACAACTCCTAACCTTCACTTGTCTCAGGATCCAGATAGAACAAGAGGGAATTGTGTGCTGTCAAAAGTAGATCGCCGCCTGTGCTCGCGCTTATGCTCGCACCGGGACCTTGGCTTAGAACTGAGCCTAGGCCCATGACCGCGCCCGAAAATTGAGGCTTTGTGACGCACCCGCACCCGCGCCTTGGCCTATGCCTATGCCTAAGGCATGCCTATAAGTTTAGAAGAGTTCACCTTTCAACCGTTTGCAAGCCAATATCGCAGAGGCGAACTTTCTTTAGATACTGGCTTACGTAGAATTTAATCAAGTTCAGTGATTCAATATGTATGAGCATCAGGACAGCTAGCTTTATAGTTCGCACGGCAGGATTTCTGTTTCCATGCGTCACTTTGGAACCTTGGAGTCAACAAGTCTAGAAGATAATACATCTATATAATACGAGATTGGCAATCCGAGGTGGCTCCATATGATTACACGGGGATATTCCTTTGTCAACTCTTAGATTGGGAATTTGTGAGACTCTAACATCTGATACAGTAGAGAGGTCCGGGCTGTCTTACAGTAGGTAACCCGAACCAAAATTCCCGAATTACCTTACTACCATCATCACGTCGAAACCTAGGCATTAGTCAAGCCAAGCCACTTAATACCTGGTATATTGTCTGTAGCTATCTTATTGACGACGGTAATCCAATAAATGATACCTGTTGGCCTTTCCATCGACGTTTCCGCGTGCACCCAATCATGTAGTCACAAGAAAGCTTCAAGACAAATGTGCCTCTCAGCAGCATTCCTGACCTATGTTACAGATGAGGTGGAATTATACTTCCCATACCGTGCCGTTACCACATGCTTAGGCTGAAGTAGAAAATGCTCCGCTGCTGGGTAAAGCTACTTCTATCACGTGGTTCAAAATTCTTGTTGTGATGTCTACAACAGTGAGATGATGATTGGTACATTGGTGGGCTGCAAAACTGGTATACGGTGCTCCTCCTGAGTTGGCAATGAGATGCAGAGTGAGGGTTCAATCATCCGCGTCTGTTATCCGTAGGCCTAGAGAAATGATACCCATGGGTATGCTGTTAAGGCATCTGATAGTATTGAGACATTGAATCTGGCAAGGCTGTGAGAAATTGCACGTTTGCTCCTTTAACTGATCTAGGCAGAGTTGCATTTTTACCGTAAGTGCTAGGGTCGACGCCCTAGAGGACCTGCATGTGCTCAGCGAATGGAGCCTATTCAAGGACCTTACCTTTAAGTTCTAGGAACAACACCCCCAGAGGATTTACACTGTATATACTTAGTCTTGGGGCCGACGCCCCTGACTTCAAGGGCCGGTACCCCCGGAGGATTGTATCTCAGCTCAGCATATGCAGATCCTCCGGGGTATCTGCCCCGACACTTAGGGGGTGTCGGCCCTGGGACTTAGGGGTGAGGCCTCTAAACAGGCTTAATTCATGCTGACTGGGCATGGCTCCATTACCTACCTCCTTACGTTTCTACCATAAGGTACGGACACATTTTCTAGGATACCCGCGCTGTAAGCTCAGTTAGAGTACCACTTCGTGAAAGGGTTCATACAAGAAAGGGCGGATTACTACTGTACTCAGTGGCAGGGAAGTCGGAAGTCGGAGGCCATGCACAGACACATAGGTACCACTTAATGTACGCTAAGGTATGCACGGCAAGGATCCGCTAGTTCTACCGTAGTCCCGAACAAATCGGCGATCGTGGGTCTCTTTTCTTTTTTTGCTTCCCGTTCGACGGCCGTACTATTGTAATCCAATTGGTGTCCAATGGGCATCGTGCAAATTTGTTCGAGTTCGCTAAGGCTCAATCGCAATTGGTGGTGCCCCCACCCCGATACCGAGGCTAGGCAAAGGACCTTTCATTGGCAAGCTGACCTAAGAACGGTGCATAGACAATCCCCCGCATAGGGGCCCCTAACACGGGGTTCCTGGCCACCCCAATTAGGGCCATCAACTAGCGGTCCTTTGTCTAATCGGCCCTAAAAGTCTGGGCCTAACAGCCCCCAAAGATACGCTCTATCTGGAGCTAGGGTTACCTTAGGGCTTTGACGAAAACAGTTAGCGTAGATCAAGACTTATCACCCTCCACACGACTCCTCAGAAGAGTCGTTGACGGGCTTGAGCCTGCAGGGCTGTGACGCTACCTATTCCCTCCAAAATCTGGGAGACCCAACGTTCAATGAGAGCTGAACGTAAGCCTCGGAACAATAATGATGGATAGCGAATCCACCATTGCTTTGCTCCTAAGATCACAGGTTGCTGCAAACCCTCGGCTAACATGCCCAATGCATATCACATTTTCTTGTGTCTCATAAATTCCGGCCAATCGTTGCCTAGATTAGCTGTGGATCTGTCGCCTCAGCCTTGATGCCTGGCGAGCACCGCGTGTACTGCAGTCTCTTAGTCTTATCACCAGTTCTAACATGCACCCGTATGTCCAACTTGCCCTGAAGCCGATGATCATAGCAGCATCGTTGCACCATGTCTATGCCAGAACTACATGAAGAGAGCAGACATGTGCTAGGGCCACCGACCACGACTGTTGACGGAGTGCCAGAGTCTAGGAACGGCTACAATGACCCACCACAACCGCAGGAAAGTGTAACGTCTCCTATAGATAACGTGTCAGAATTACCGCTTCCTTTCGATTCGGAGTCGTCGGAAGACGAGGATGATGGTGACTATAAGACGAATATTCCCTCTGATTCTCGAGTGAGCTAACTGAGTAAGCAGCTAGGAGCGCACCTTTACGTAACCGCCTTAAGAAAATACTTCATCTCGGAAAGGATTATCCCCCTGGCTATGACAATGAGAAAATTGAGCAGATTGTTCGTTCATGTGGGTACTCTACCCGTCAATGATGCCGCGAAACTTAAATATGGCTTTTAGTGGACGAATATCCCGTTGGATATGGGAAAATAGCTGCTATTGAGGATCTGGATCCAGATTTCTTGATATACCGCAAATTTGGGTTTCTACACAACTATGCATTGCTGTACCTACAAGACGAGCTTGTCGAGATACAGGAGGATCTAGAGAGACTTGATAGGTGGGAATTCAGTGACGGTGATCTAAAGAAGCTCGTATCACGACGGAGAGACTGTGCTGTTGGTGATTCAAGGCGTCAGGAACTGATCACTAAGGCCCATTCAAAGCTCAAACAGTATGGTAAGTTACAGGTGCAGCGCTGAGGATTTCTCTTTCCTTAAAGTAACATCTCCGCAGACGAAGCGTTTCTGAGACTAAAGGATATCCAAGCCATCAGAAGGCCAACAATGCGAGCTCAACGCAATTTGCATAACCTAATCAGCAACACCCAGAGCTTAGTTCATGGCGAGGCCAACTGGATCCGCCAAGGACCCGATCTAGCAGCTGTGGGATGTGGGACCGAACATGGCTGGTTAAACTCCTTTTTAGAAGATACTTTGAATTGGCTTTCCAGGCGAGCAACCTTAGTGAGTCTCAATTTCATTTGTCTTACCAATCGATTTGTATCTTGCATCTATCTTTCCTGAACATAGAGACTACGACGGTCCTTTTCAGTGGTAGATCTCGAGCTGACAGCTCGAAAGGCAATTTTCCGAGCTTCCGAGCAGCAAGCCAAGACAGGGAGTGAAGAACTGAATCTCCTTTCTGCCGACCGGTTCGACATTCTGCTCCGAATCGTCATCACCGTAATAGCAGCAATTACACTCCTTGTCCCTGTTTTTGTGCTCTTCAGACTTCAGCCGACTTCGAGAGAGGAATTTGAACGTAAGAGCAACTACCAGATCCTCACAATCTTTGTTTCTACTCTTGCTTTTTCTGCTTATTGTTCTATATTCACAAAGGCGCGAAGACAAGAGGTTCTCACGGCTACTGCGGCTTATTCTGCTGTCCTGGTGGTGTTCCTGGGCAATACAACAAACATCATGGTACAAGGTGTAACGTAAGGGGTGTGATCGGTACAGTCAAATTCGAAGATGACCCCGAAACCTCCCTGGAGGAATGCAACAAGGGAATGGAAGGACAGATGACGAGTATAGCATGGGTGGTGTTCGGAGGTTTATGAAACCTATCGCGCCTTGGGCTGCCGTACGTCATTTTGACTCGGAAATTTTATTACTATAGAGAACATTAGGTCGCATGTATAACACTGTGCACGTTGTATATTTCCCTCAACGCCTTTAATTTCTCGTTTTAATGCCGCTCGCTCAATGCTAAATACGCGTATAATTCTCTCTCTATACATATGGAAACAAACAAATGCCATTGCAGATCTATCTTACTAGAGGTATTTAAGTTGTGGCTCTAACTTCGCCAGATAGTCCTCATCAGTCGGCAGGAGCGCAAGCTAACATGCCATGATTGAATTGGTACATATCTAGCAGAAGCTATGCAGACCGGGGGTGAGCGCTATCCCGAGCTACAATGGAGATGGGCAACTTTCAGGAGGTCGTTGATTTGAGGTTACAAGTAGCAGAAAGGAAGCGCTTGGACGGAAGCGCATTTGCAGTGCAGAGGCAGCAGAGCGGGACGTATGCGCACCAGTACTGACAAAGCATGCTTCGCACTTTCGGGATGTGTCGAGACGGTTGTGCGACTAGATATTCTCCTCGATCTACCACCGCGCTCCCCTATTCAAATAACGCGAAGGTTCCTTCACTTGAAGCAGCCACCGGAGTACCATCAGGCTTGTCTAGCCGGCTATATCAGCAATTCTTCGCCATCAATCAACAACTCTTGAATTGTGCATTCAAGTGCGTCACCCCCAAGCTCTGTGCAATTCTCCATGATGTAGGCAAATCGAAATTGTTAACAGAAGGAGGCATTAATTCAGCTCATTCCTGGGCGTTCAATCATCAGCATACTCAAGAAATCAAGGCGAACTCGGTAAATTGCCTGATAAATCAATTATGTGCCCCAGCAGCCACGATCATCACCAGAGTAGCCTCACGGACTATCAGTGCCGATGAGGCACCTTGCAGCCTTATTGCACCTAACGAGACTACCACTGACATGCTACACAATTTGACGGGCTTAGCGTTGGTGGTGTACGGCCTCCTGACAGGATACATGCCAGTAATTGTGTGATAACATCTACCTCGGTAATTTGATAGCGGCATGGCGAAGTCGTATAAAACGAGATCTATGCGTCGTTAATTTTACGTACATGAATATGATCCGTAAGGTGAAGAACATGTTGATGCCGTTCAGAGATGGACTAGTGGCGAATGTACGCAGGGTATGTCATGCATCGGCTAATGCACCCTGCAGTGCTTACGTACATATTAGAATCTTGATGTGACATTTCTCATTCCCTACATCTCTGGGTTTACAAGTATCTTCTCGCAATCATCATAATCTCCCTAA
Organism: Cladonia metacorallifera KoLRI002260; assembly: GCA_000482085.2. Classification (NCBI taxonomy): domain Eukaryota; kingdom Fungi; phylum Ascomycota; class Lecanoromycetes; order Lecanorales; family Cladoniaceae; genus Cladonia; species Cladonia metacorallifera. The sequence goes on from KI911110.1 coordinate 847,353, forward strand.
GGCCTGATCAGAATTTCAAATTGTACTAACTATCTTTATCAGCGCCAAAACTACCATTGCCTTCCGTAAATACATCCTCAATGCCGAGATCGTCAACTTCGTTCAGCAAACGTCTCCTCTAGTGACTCTGGATCATACGGCAAATACAAGTATGCAGAGGTCCCCACATTCATGAATAAGAATCGGAAACTGCAGAGATGTCCTGCGAGAGCCGTGGGTGCTACATGGCAGTCAATCTACATGAGAAAAATTGGACTGTGGAGTGACCAACTACGTGGGCTGCTTGGAAATTTCTTAGGTGTAAAATACGTCAACATATGAATCTCGATAGAGACTCGTTAGGACGATATCCTTATACACGACTACATACGCCGATAAATGCTACGTTCTACAGGATAAGGAATAATACAAGTGGGATCACGGATCCGTGACATTTCCTCAGACCCGCAAGTTTCAGGGTCCTGATGGATCGCTACACATGGGATTAGCTTCTCAATTGAGTCTCTCAGGCCAGTCGGTCTACACCGAGTGGTGCTGCTTCATTATACCATCCTTTATTCGAAGTGGAAGTGTTCGGCTTTCGCTTTGACATATCGAAAAAAAGGATAATGCTCCATTCACGCACGCAGAATGGCGGTTGATGATAATAAACGTTCGGTCTTCAACATCACATAGCACATATCCTTGCCCAAGCACAGCCTGCCGCCCTTGGCATGGACTCGAGCAATCTTCATTTCATTCTCAAATCTGCGAGACAAGTTGGAAGCATTGTGATCAGTCTATCAAATATTGATAGGTTTGGACAATGAGTTTCCATGAGTCCTATATTTTCATACTAAACTCAATACCATTCGCCGAAAAACTAAATTTGTAGTGACCTTGATAATCCGAATGTTTCCCCAGGCAATTGGCTCATATTGGGTCCTTGGAACCTCATATGACAGGTTCGCCACCGAATTCCTGTCCTCAAAATAGCCAAAGCTGTTCATGTCTAGGCCTGTGAATGCTGACAAGGAGCAAGTAGGGACATACCTTACCAGAAAGGAGGCGTGTAAACCGTTACCTCTGGCACCGCTTCCCCTTCCGCAAGAACGTAGGTATTCTTCGGCTCATCGCGTTGCGATGTCCATGCCGCTAACCTTTCTAGGGTTGTCAAGAGTTACAACCTTGGATTTCGGAGGATCTACAACTAGCGTCTCTTCGATTTGTATCTCCTCGTGAGTACGGATTTTAAGGTGGCGAATATTTTGAAGCTCGTCCTGGCGGCTTACAGAGGAAATCATGGCGTAAGTGTTGAAATATGTCACGCACTAACCTACCAATTCCAAGTTGCGGTCAGCCCTACCATAACAGGTAGAAGCATTTTCTTGATAACATTTAGGATATTCACCCAAAATGGAGTACCATTCTATAACATAGTTTCCATGGTTGGTACATCGCAATACTTTGGTATGGAATTCCTATCGTTCCAAATAGCCTGCGAGCAATGAAGCCTGTCCGAGAGCTTTGAGGGCTGAGTACGCAGACCTTGTAGCAACTCGGAAATCATTGTCAGTCATTTCTGCTTAGGCAGGCCCCTCCCGTGGGGGATTATGGGCGTTGTTTGAGCCAGGCTGCGTCCTGGATAAATAGACAATGTTCCGATTGCGATGGATCTGGGAAGGAGCCAGGCGCTACCCATTACCATCGTCACCTAACACAAACGAAGTGAAGCTCTCAAGACCTGTTCCGGATATATTAAGATTATTGCTAACTTAATATAGAGACAGACGCTTAGGAACAGAAGCTTTTGCAAACAGTGCATATATCACTATCAATTCAATCTTTAGACAGCAACTTTACTCACACGGCTACGACTTGGAACACTAAGGAGTCGAGACAATAGTAGTGAATCCCAGAGTAGGCCTAGTTGTGTAAACGTCCAGCAACAGCCAATCGACGCAATTCCCAAGCATCAGCGAAACAGTATGAACTCCGAACATCCGCCAAACAAGATACATCCACAGCGTCAGCAGAACGGTGCTCTTTCCAATACCGGAAATACGCCAAACGGGATAGACTCACAGCCTCAGCAGAATGGTGTTATACCTACTGCTAGACATATTCCAAACGAGATGAATCCACTGCATCCGCAGAATGGCATTGCTTTGAATGCTAGACGCATGCCAAACTGGCTAAATTCACTGCTTTCGGAGAATGGCGTTAGTGGGAATGCTAGACATACATCAATCGGGATAAATCCACTGCATCAGCAGAATGGCATTATCTTTGACGCTAGTCATACACCAAACGGCACAAGTTTCCAGCATGGGCGCGGGGAAACAAGTCTCGATCGTCAACAGAACCAAAGTGAACTTCGAATTCAAGCACCAATGCCTCTTCCGCCGGGCCTCATAGAGGATGATCGCCTAGTCACAGCCATCCGGGTCCCAGTCGACTTAAGTGAAAGACTAGAGTACGTTCGACTTGACATCAGACCATGTGCACTTCCCGGATGCGAATGCCGGTTCCCAGATCTCCGAAGATTTCTCGGAGAGCATGAAACTTGGGAGGTGGATATCCAAGTGTTCCGTGCCCTCTGGGAGCCCCCAGGCATGGAGAGCTTGCATGGCACATACATTTTATTCGCTATGGAAAATCGAACAGCTGATAAGAGACCGCACTTGCAGTGGAATCAGCACTTCCCGGAAAGACTGAAGGGCGACGTCTTCGTAATGAAAGTCAAAGAACCAAGGCTTACCATCACAGACCCTCTGGGATATTTCGCGAGAACTCTGCCACATCAATCTGGAGTCACGCGTGCTCGATATGAACACATAGGCTACAGTTTCTTTGGCTCAGATTTGTTCACGGAGATGACTTTGACTGCTACTCATCCTATTTCACGCGTCATGAACCCGGCTTCGAGCTTTCTACCTATACCGGTTGGATTCTGGAGGGCCTTTATCCAGGGAAGATTAAACTTACAAAATTATCAAGTACCACCCATGACATATGAGATGGAGTCCGTCATAGCACGCTTTCAGCCACCACATTCAAGGGATCTCCCGCCGTGGATTCATGGTCCTACAGAGCCTGGACCACATTAGTGCCTGATACAGGGTCATTAGAACAGCTATGCCTCGTTGTCGCACGCATTAATACAGATATTAATTATCATGAGGACCCGTCACTAAAGCAAACCATAGTCATGAGTAACTTTTCTGTGCTTCCAATTACCTTTCCATTGCCTATCGCACCCTTAACAGTCACCCCAGTCCCCTCCCTACCAAATATACACCTGTTCCCCATCCGAAACTCCCCTCTTCCTGATTACCTAACAAAGCACCATCCCCTCCATCTTAGCCGCTCTCAACGCCGCCTCCGCCTTCCACCCTACCTCCAGCCCATCAGGCCTCACACCATCAATCAACAGATACCACCACGTCTGTTCCTGCTCCCTCCACAACCTCTGCGAGATCCAATATGTCTTGCGATTAGGACTGAGAAGCTCGTTGGCTGTGTAGACTTCTTGAGAGAGGCGGTAGTAGGGTTTGGGCTGAAGGAGGCACAAGAGTCAACTCAATTGGAGGAATAGGAAGAAAGGGGAGGAGGAGAGGAGAGGAGAGGGGGAGGAGCAGGGGTGGTAGTACTAGTTTGGAGTCACGTTTAGATTTGGAGCTCTTCTCACTTTCGCGTTTTGGCTTGCGCTGCGGTTCAATAAAATCTGATATTGATTCGTGACGTATTTCAGCCTCGGACTCGGGTTTGAAAGGAAAGATGTTTGGTGGATATGGAGAGAGGGCTGGGTTACGGAGATTTCTGGCTGAGCGTTTGGTGAGGAGATTTTTGATGGGACACATGTTGTGAATTTTGGTGGATTTTGTGTTAGAGTGTCGAGTTGAGCGGTCAATTGAAGAAGGGGTGATAAGAGATAGGGGAGACACTTCTCTTTATATGACTGAAGTGGGAGGTCTTTCGGAAAGAGTGAATTCATGGGCTGCAGGATGCTGGGACGATTAGCGGCAAATGTTTCCGGAAGGTCTGTGTAACACCATGGACATGAAAGCGTTGAAACATCCCCGCACGTACGTAAGAAGTGGGGTCGTGTTGCTTGGATCGACCATTGTAAGGATCGGATCCCATTCAAGTGTTGATAGTGGATGCTAATACCGGCCCCCCATAGCATCTGTTAGCCAGACACAAGTCAAGATTGCTAATCGTGCCTGTGCAAATTGTTAACACATTATGCTACAGATGAGCGTGACTTTGCAACGATCTATCCTAATACTCCCCCAACACCACTAAAGGGTTCTTGTATACGAAAGAGCTGGAATGCAGGCCTTGACAGCAACCAAAACGTACACGTGCAGCAGGGTATCGCGCTTTACTACTGTTGCCTAACAAAGAAGCAAGAATATAATCCGTCAATCATTAGTCGTCGTCAATTTCGATTACCTCCGTTGGAAGACTCTGCCTGCTCACGGACGTCCTCGCAGCACGTCTACCAGTACCATCACCCTGCTCTCCCTTTGCCTCCTCCTGCTCTTTAATCTCCCAATTTCCCGACTGATGTAATGTGATAGCCTTTGCGTCGAGTCGGCCCCTCCAATCCAACTGCTCCCTGACTGAGACGAAGAAGCCATCAATCACAAGGCTTTGTGGCCGCGCATCCGCTCCACATATAGGACACCTGAAAGTATCAGGCCCACAAGGTTCGCTTGGTTTCTCGAGATTTCTGCTGTGGAGGAAGACCTCGAGATCGAAGCACTGGTTGTGTAGGCAGGTAGCTCCGCGTACAGGGACAGCGAACAGATTGGCGGTGAATGGGTCAGTAAGATCGATGGTCAGTTGTGAGAATACGACCTCTATATCCGGATCGACCTGGAATGATCGGTCGATGATGCGCTGGCGCGCCTCCTGCAATGGAAGCGTTCGGACATTATTCCTGATCTGTTCCTCATTGGCAAATCGTATGATCTCTACCCCTATGGCGAAGCTTAGATTACTGTCTTTCTGGAAACCAATGACAGCAGTAGAAAGACTGTTATTGCCTTCTTTGACCGCAGTCGTAACGTCGATGGGTAGATCCTTTCCATGATGCGATTTCTTCCGGATTTCAAGAGCGTTGCCATTCAGAATGACAGCAGTACTCCCTGGCCAAACATTGTCCGACACAGCCCATTCATTGTGGGTAGGCAGCCTATCTGGAGACCCCAGTTTGATGCAGCGTATGCGACAAAGCAAAGAATTCGAGTTTATGTTCCTGGTTGTAGGTGCGCCATAAGAGCCTGGACGGTCTTTGACTAAATTCTCAATGTAGTTACGGTGCATTGTGAAGTCCCAACTTACATGCCTGTTCTTGCTGCTGATCACTTCTGTAGGCATGATAATAGTGTCAATAAACCTGAAGTACCTAGTCACACTATTAAGATTGCCTTGGCTTTCGGCTGGTACTAGAACAGGACTTTTGACATGAATTTGATGAAGAGCAGACGTGTCTGGATTCGGCAGATTCGGTTGAATGGAAGGGTCGAATCGTATGAATCGGTTCGAACCAGACACTGATGGATGTGGTGATCTAAGGACCGGTGTCTGCGAGTTAAAGGCGTGTGTATGATGCTGAGGATTTATCATTTGGACAGGAAAATGCTGTTGTTGCTGTATACCATGGAGACCTTGTTGGAAACCATGAAACCCGGCGCCGAAAGTCTCAGGTGCATTCGAGGGAAGTATTTGAGATGCTCGTCGACTTGTAGCACCCGCTTGAACCGAGTGCTCAGTGTTCCCTAGAGATAGACTTCTCGGTTGTCCCACGACGCCTGTTATTGACTGATGCCTCCGCTGCTCTTGACCTCGGACCTGGTCTATGTTGTTATTTAGCAGACCTGGACTTTGGAAGCCCTGCAGCGTTGTTGGAAACTGAACCAGCGGGGCGCTCTGCGGGGTACGTGGGTTATTTGTATTTGATGTTTGATATGGCATTATGATGGTAGATTGCCTGGAAGACGACCGCTCTTGAACGAGGGGCGCTGTGTGGGGTCCGGAAGTTGGTGAGTTCTGGGTGATTCGCCCGTTAGATTCCTTCGTAAACGCACCTTGTTGGGCGGCCTGGATGTCGACTTGGAGTGGTGGAGGACGAGATTCACTTAAGATGCGTCTAGGCGGGGGTCGCTGTTCCAGGCGAGATTCGCTGTTATTCACAGCCGGAAAGCTGGCCTTAGCATTTTGTGGGGGCCGCATCCCGCCATTCTCTATGTGACGTGAATGCGTCCCAACGATCTTTTCATATTCCTTTATAACGCACTGATTATAGGCTTGCACAGATTGTACCTGGAAGTCGGTTCTGTTCGTCACGTCTATACGATTCTTCATGAAAGCATTTTCAACAGCATGAAAACATGTATCGTGCGGGCCAATCCAGATTTCTCGGAGTATCGCGGTGAACACAACTTTCTGTAACGTGAAGGTGGTCATTTCGAAAAGCATGCAAAGTTCATCCACCAGCGGTGGATAGCGTCGAAGCCTACATTGTTTTTTCAGATTATCCCATCCATTTGCCATCTTTTCTAGACATCTCAACAATCCCCCGTGGACCCTCTGGAAAGCTTGACTCTGTGCCAAGAGGACATTGAGAGGTAAAGGGAAGACGCAGAACCACTGAAGGCTCTCAGGAGCTAAGTGCTCGTTGGACACCAATAGGTAGCTCACGATATTGAGACCTCCCTTCTGTGAATCGGTGAGGCCAATGTCGTTCGCAGAACCTCGCAATCTATATTCCAAACAGTAGATCTGATGAAGAAGCAGATAAAAATAATCAAAGTGATTGCATGCATCGCGCAGTAGCTCTAAGCGGGGTCGCAACACATCGAGACCCTTGCTATGGTATTGATTCTGGACATGTTGAAGCTGTAACGTTACCCTTCGGGTGAAATCTTGCATTTCAAGCCGAGAGTCAGGAGGTGGCCTAGGATGGACGGTACCAGCAGGTGTGGCTGTGGATTCCGACTGCGACAGGTTAGACCCCTCACGTGAGGTATCAGGAAGGCTTTGTAATCGCTTGCGAGGCTCAGTAGCGTTATCTAGTGTCCTCTTATTCGGCGCTGTTGTAGGTGATCGTTGGACGTCCGTATGCGCAGGTTGTGGTATATTAGGTAGGATTGTCGGTGGCCTTCTCTCTGGTGTTCCGTTTGTAGCTGTGGGAGCTTGAAACGTGTCCTGAGGCTGAGTGACTCCAATAGGAGAGGGGCCGAGGCTAGATCTTTCAGCATCTTCAAGACGCTTCTCAAGCTCCTCAAATCCCCCATACTTGGCCAATAGGTTGGCCAGCCGAGTTGTGTGAGGTCCTCCAGATGATGGACTTTCGATTGGGTCAGAACCTAGCTCTAGCACGTTCGCGCTCTGCCGCCTGGTCTCCACACTTGGGCTTGGCGACGGGAGAAGATTTTGAGCCTCGTCGGTATGCTTTGCTGCAGACTCATTTGAAGATAATGGTGTATCACCCGGAATTGGTGGGGAAATGGCCGGCGAAGTAGGACTCGCTGCAATGGACGTCGATGAGTTCATTGGGAAATTCTTCGTACCTCCGCATCTTCTTCGCTGATCAGGAAATTCGCCACCATCCAAGCCGCATTCGACTGGCATCGATGATATGCTGTTGCTCCTCGACAGCCCAGCCTGTTCAGCGGCCAATTCCGAATCTAGTGGGCCTTCTGCATCACGATTCCGGTGGAATGGATGTAAAGTTTTTGTCTTTGGAGATGCAGCGGTAGTCAGCAATGGGTGCCCTGTCATCCAGGCTTTCTCTTTGCCTCCAAGGAAGGCTTTGGTGGTCGCATTCGATTGTTCAAATTCTTTCGCTTGCGATTTTTGAACTCTAGGAGCCATCATGCTGTGCCTTAGGAGCCTCTACAATCCTACGGAGGAGAGCGGCTGTGAGTACGGAGATTAAAAGTCAACTGCATGTCATGACAGATTTAAGCCGGGAAACCATAGAGAAATGTGAATGATCATCCGTGAATGGACATGCTTACCAAAGATTCATCACTAAGCATTGGCCAGGTAATATATTGCGCTGCAAGGATTTCATTAGGGCGGAGAAAGGTAGCGTCACTCTGAATATATCGAGTGTACAACGGCGTTCGCTAGTAAGAGTGAAGAGCCTTAGAACTTTGAGTCTCCCCGAAGCAGATAAGGAATGGTTATGCGTGGAGAATCGAATGAAGCTTGAGCAGAGCAAGTTGTCATGGACATAGCGCTCGATGAATATCAGTTAAGTAGCAGAAAAAGTTCTTACATCGAACTAGTATGACCGATCACTTTGACGGCGCGGTAGTTACAGAGTGGACAAATAGAGAGTCCATTAGAATGGATTGGGTGGTCGCAGGTGCATCTCTTTGGAGGAAGAGGATTCCGAGACATCAGTAATTGATGAACAACTCTATCAAATCAGTGCACTGACGAAAACAGAAATGAGACTTGTTCTGCACCCACTTTGCCCAAATGGCTCTAGCTCCGGGCGTCATTTTAGCTCTGGGTCAACGCGAAAAGGGTCATGGCAGGGACGGAAGATGTTGGCAAAAGGCCCACTACCATTGCTCAAAGGCCGTACGCTCATCTAACTAGCTGGACATTTCGCTTGCCAACCAAGATTGAAGATACCACTATAGCATTTGTTTCCCGACGACCGCCCTATTCGTACCTCTGTATTGTTGGCGTCCAGGCCGGAGGGCGCCCAATCGACCGGAACTGCCGAGACGGACATCCATAGGCTAGGCTCGTCACTGAAATCTGTCGCAAGGTTTGGCATGTACCGAACGAGTCACGCTCTTGGGAGGCAGTCCCCCGTTATCGCGACGCAACGAATAGCGATTGACACCTGGCGGACATTCTAGTCGAGTGCGCCAGCGCCGACTTGGAGACCGCCTCTGATGAGTTGGCCTGCGTCAGAGTTAGTACACTCTGAAAAAGGCCCCAGCTCCGCCAAGTATGGCTTTCAGACAAGTGGGAGGGTCGAAGAAGGCCTCACCTGGAGAGATGTTGCTCGTTGTTCGTAAGTATCTGCCCTTGCCCCCAGCACTCCTACAGATTAGGTCTACATCCTCAGCAACCCCGCCGAAGCGGTCCCCCATCCATACGTCCAGTAGAAGCTGCAATTGCTCTACGAGTCAAGCTCTCTATTTAAGGTCAAGCGTTCTCGTGCTGACGCATGGCTCAACAGACGATTTCGAAGCTCGAAGCCCCGATGAATTGAGTCTGGCCAAAGGAGACAGGATAGAATTAATAGAACGCGATGACGACTTTGGAGATGGCTGGTACCTTGGCAAACATATGCAGAACGGGAAGACAGGGCTGTTCCCGGAAGGTGAGTGCTCTTATCTACATCCACGAGTCGTGTTGACGGATGCTTCTTGTAGTCTATACTACAACCACTCCTCGAGCGATCAATATCTCTGCGAGTACCATGGCCATGGCTTCAAATCTCATAGCTGGAACACCCAACAATATTCCCACAATAGACAGATCTCAAAGCGAGGCAGTAAAGCCAGAGGGGGGACCTCTAAGTCTGAAAGGATCAGCGGAGCGCTTGAAAGCTGATGGGGCAACTCCATCCCCTTTGAATACGACTCCACCAACGCAGAAGACAAACTCAATACCCACTGCATCGCTCGAGGCCCAAGCGCTGGCAGCAGGAACACCGCAACAACGAAGTATCAGCATGGTTCAGCAAAGGCAAGAGGAAGATAGCCCCGTGATGAACGAGACATTGAGTGTGATAGATGAGCACATCACTGATATGAAGATGCCTCGCGCAAATGGACATTCCGGAGAGCGTAGGATGACGAACGACTCTGGCAGCGAGTACAGCACCCATATCGATCAGCGGCTATCCTACATAGCTGGACATGAGACCGATGAAGAAGAGCGCAGTCCCCCGACAGAAAGAGAAATGTTGACTTGGACGCCAAGCCAGGTAGCAGAATACTTGGAAGACATAGGAGTGGAACGACGGCATTGCGAGATTTTCAGAGAGCAAGAGATATCGGGCGAAGTACTACTCGCTATGGACCAGTCATCGATCTTCATGAAGGAGTTCGATTTGGGGCTCGTAGGACGGAGACTGCGCACCTGGCATAAGATAAAGGCTTTACAGGACGAGATTCGTGGACCCAGAGCTTCTCGAAACAAAACGCCGAACTTGTTCGACGGTGATGGGTCATCAGAAGAATACGACCCTGGGAAGGGAGTTAGCAATGGATCAATGTTGACATCCTCACTGTTTGATCAACCCCCTGTTGGCCGAATACACCCAAGACAAGTCATCCCGAGCCCTCAACCCTCACCTTCAATTCAGCAGCTTCACTCCCAACGGCAGGATGCATCTTCGACACCAGCTTCTTTCACCTTCAAGTCTGGAGTCGACAGCCCGAGCAGACCTTCAGCCGCCTCAATCCGTGAATTAAACCATTCTCGGCGCCACTCCGCCATCGATTTTGCTTCGACTTTTAGCCCATTGTCCCCATCAGAACAACATCCGCCTTCAACGCCGCCCATAAATGCCACGACTTCGTCTCATCAAAAGAACCCTTCCCTTGACCGTGACTGGACTATGGGGGGTCCTAAATCCTCAATCAGCAGTCGACCACTGTCTGCCGGTAGCACGAGCCTGGTGCCTCGAACCGATCGTAATACTTTCGATCCTCATGCAGAGGAGACCAACCGCCGTAGTGTGTTCCGAGATCTTGACCGTGGATATTCTTCTGGCGGCGAAATCGAAACTAAGAAGGCGCGCAATGTGTTGAGGAAGCGCGATGCCGTTAGCGCCAATCATTCACGGCAAAGCTCTTACCATACCGAAACCAAGCGAATGAGCCACGCTGGTGTAAGACGTCACTCTAGATTTGGAAGTGTCGACTCGATCAAGGATACTGTAGCAGCCATGGCTTCTCCTGCCGCCAAGATGTACCACGGCATGGGCCACTTCCGGAACTCCTCTGCCAATGAAGCAGTATCAACACCCTCACGTTCCACGGACCTTACCTCACCCACCGTCACTAAATTGGAGTATGATAAGAAGCCTAGCATGAAGGTTGTAACATCGCAAAGTAACAATAAGTCACCCGCCAATAGCTCGCCTAAGTCAGCAATTGCACCTTCGAAGTCGATGTCAAAGCCTCGGATGGGGCTTAGGGCTATATCGGACGCTGTCACGGGAGGTGAGAAGTCCCAGGCCCCGAAACCCATCGCGACATCTTCGCCAATCACCGAGTCCGCAAGGCAGTCTTCGCCCCGGACTGGTTCAACGTCCCCCTCTGGTGCCTCTCAAAGTCTTGAACGAGAGAGCACTGATGCTTCATCTAAGGGCACTAGCATAACACCCACTGGACTCACACCGACAAGTGGGACGCGTCGCAAACCGAAGAAGGAGACAAGTGCATACATTCGCGGCCTTGAGCATAAGACACCCCAGGAGCAAATGGAAGGATGCGATTACAGTGGTTGGATGAAGAAGAAGTCCTCGAATATCATGACAACCTGGAAATCACGCCTTTTCGTTCTACGCGGAAAGCGGCTTTCTTATTACTACGCTGACACTGACACTCAAGAGAGAGGTCTCATTGACATATCATCTCACCGAGTTCTTCCAGCTGACCACGACATCATCACTGGCTTCCACGCCACCGTCACCGGTGCAAAGTCATCTCCAGTCTCTCCCGCCACATCTCAGACCCCAACCTTAGCTGCTCAGGACGCAGCAGCTCAACCAGAGTCCACACTCCATAAGCCTACGTCTCCCTCCATGTTCATCTTCAAGCTGGTCCCGCCACGCAATGGCCTTGCACGCGCTGTCAATTTTACTAAGCCAACGATCCACTACTTTGCTGTTGAAAATGTCATACAAGGTCGACTCTGGATGGCTGCGTTGATGAAAGCCACGATCGATCGTGATGAGACCAAACCAATTACTACCACCTACCAACAGAAGACCATCAGTCTCGCGAAAGCCAAAGCAATGAGACACCGACCCCCAGCGCTAATGAACCTAGACGAGAAGTCCGAGAACATAGAAGATGCGGCAAAGAGCGATGAGACAGGGCTGAACATTCAGGGACTTGACTTGGATGCGAAAGGCGGAGAAGTGGAGCACATGATAGATCATATGGAGCTTAAGAGGGCAGGAAGCATGGGAGATACGCCATCGATTGTTTTGGAAGTCGAGAAGACTGAGCCTGAGGGGAAATAGGTTTGCTGCACATATTTTCATTTACGACGCAATATTTCGATGATTTGGATCTGGGAACGAAGGAGGGGAAGGAGAAGGAAGCAAGGCGTCTGTGGGATGAAGCTTTCTAATGGGTAAAGAAGGCTTAGGTTAATACTCGTGTACAAGATCTAGGACCATTTTTGTTATTTACATTCTAATTCCCCGCCGATGGGTGAGTTTTGGTATACAGCCCATAGCCAATACCTTTATATAGCACAGCAGATATCTCACGATCACCTGTTCCTGATCCCGTGATCAACTTCCGCTGCACGACATTTCGTGGAGGACACTAAATCTACGGGTAATGCCGGAGGTTAAGGATCCAGGCCCTCGAAGGCTTCAAACGGCTTACTCCATCTGTGATATCCCTACCTGATAGCCCAGTAGGGCGGATATTATTCAGTAATATTTTCAATACAGTAGCAAAGCGAATTATCAAACGTATTCCGTGCTCCATATCTGAGTACAGAGTAGACGTGACAACCAACAGCACCTCGGCAGCTAGGCAGGAGATCTGTCCGCTGAATCTTTGCCCTATGCGTAGCACAGCCGCTACGGTTGATCTTGGAAGAGGGAGATCCATGCCAACGGGCTGTCATTGGTGAACCACAAGAAGAAGGACCGGAATGCGTATTCGTGGTCAATCGATGATCCAGGAGAAAGCACCGGTCGAGTGGAAGGCGTCGGAACAGGCACAATGTGTTATTGTGTACTTCTACCTATTTACTAATCTACCTAGCGCTGCATTGAGCTGGAACAGGAGTGTGCAATTGAAGCAAGGGAAGAGAGGTATGTACTGTAGAGAGTCGATGAAACGCGGAAGCCGCTCTGTCGGTTTACGACGATCCACAAAGATTCTCCGCTTTCGCACAAAGCACTTAGTTCTAGTTAGCATGTGAGGTTGGAGGTTGGCGGAAGAGAAGAAGCGAGAGAACAATTGGGGGGTTGTTCCCTCAGTCAATAGACTTTCCATACCCCGCGAACGACGTCTACCAAAGTACTCGGTAGTTTGCATTGGTACCTTTGCCTGCTACGCCATTTGGCGGTAATAGGATGTATCGGGCTTGGTGGCCTTTGCCCTGGCGAAACATACCGTGCGACTAACGAATTTGGCGCACTTCAACCGTAGTATGCACTAGCCCCACTCCAGGTTTTCTTCCTCCCACTCAGCTTTTCGTTCTCTACCAAACTCAACCAACTGCCCAAAAGCATTCCTTTCCTCTGCGAATCCTTTTCCTCGCGCCCTTCGTGTCCTTGGTGTCGCGGATTGTTTCTTGATTTACCCAGCTCTTGACTTGCACCTTCAATCAGTCTTGTCTCTCGTCAGCGTGTCATCGGGTAAGTAAGCTTCCCCAATCCCTGTGCACGTCACCATTGCCAATCATGCCTGCAAAATACCCTCGCCTGGGTCGCATTATCTCCAAAGTCCTGGAGAACGTCGGACCATCGTGCCCTTCTTCACTGCTGTGAATGAAGTCGCGAATTACTCCTCGCCACCCGCATATGTCGACGTGTTCCATGTCTTCATTGTGGGGGTCTCGGCCCTCCCGACATTACACAGGCTGTACAGCCCCACCACATCTTATTCCCAGGCTCTTGCCATGCATCTCAACACCTTCACCACGTTCTCAAAGTCACAAGACAACGTCATTTACAGCCGCTAACGGTATCGAGTTAGGTCCAGCGAGCGTGAATCTTTGAATACTCACACAAAAGTATTAATATTTGCCGGCAAATCGATCTTGACTCCCCTCTCACTACATCATACACCGCACTTAGGGATAGTCATCTCGAAAGTACTGTTTATCCCGCTCTTCAGGTTTCACGGCTCAGCGCAGGAGTCGGTTAGCGAGTACTGCATCTCCGGGCACTCTTGACATCGATCTTTTAAGCCAGCAAATCGTGTGCAGCTTTGTGCGTTGGATCTTGCGTTGAATACTACATCCACATATCTGCAGAAGAAGTCTTGAAGTAAGTACAACAGCTTCACTACATCTCCCAACACGTGTTGCTTCCTCAGCCAAGAAGTGTTATTCGAAAAGCATAAGTCAGCTAACAGTGCCTGCGAATAGATTCAAAGGCCCCGCTATTTTCGAATCTGCGCTTTCTTTGATCGTTACTCACCTCAATCGACCGATTCATTTGTCCAAGTTTAAGCTCATAACACAATGAGTTTCCAAGACTACAATAACTTCCCGAGCCAGCAGGGTGGGCAAGATGGCGGAGCTGGCCCTGGTGGCGCGCCACAGCCCCAGGATGCACAAATGGGTGGACAAATGCCAGATAACGGCGCGCAATACCAAGGCGGCAATGGAGGCCAACCTGGATCTGCCGGAGGGCAATCGCAAGGCGGCGATGAAAAGACTACACTATGGTAAGATAATTTCCCACAACCTCGAGTCCTATGCTCTTGTAGTACCCGCCCTGGTTCAGTCGCTGCCGCTCAGAAGGCTTAAGGACAATTATGGAATCTTGACTGAAAACTTATAGGATGGGTGAGCTTGAGCCATGGATTGACGAGAATTTCGTACGTACTGTTTGGTATAATATGGGCGAGCAAGTCAACGTCAAGATGATCCGTGACAAGTTTTCTGGGTAAGTCAGCCGATCCGAGTCTTCTAGACTCCTGCCAATGCGTACTGATTTACAGCAGTAATGCCGGCTATTGCTTTATTGATTTCCAAAGCCCTGCCGCTGCCGCAAAGGCGTTAACATTGAACGGAACTATCATTCCAAATTCTAATCGTCCATTTAAGTTGAACTGGGCTTCTGGTGGTGGACTCGCCGACCGAAGGTACGTCCAGAGATTGCGGATATATGACTGATACTGACACATTGTAGTCGCGATGAGCGCGGACCAGAGCACTCGATATTCGTCGGTGACCTTGGCCCAGAGGTCAACGAATACGTCTTGGTTTCCCTCTTCCAGAACCGCTTTCCCTCCTGCAAATCCGCGAAAATCATGACAGACCCAATCAGTGGAATGTCTCGCGGCTATGGCTTTGTCCGCTTTTCTGACGAAGGTGACCAACAGCGCGCACTACAAGAGATGCAAGGTGTCTACTGCGGCAACCGACCGATGCGTATCTCCACTGCAACGCCAAAGAACAAGACTGGCGGAGGACCACCTGGCGGCATGGGCGGCATGCCTGGGGGCGGACCCGTCGGGCCTAATCCAGGTATGGGCGGTGTCTACAACATGGGAAACCCACCGGTCGGCTACTATGGCCAACAACAGCCGATGAATCAATTCACGGATCCTAACAACACCACTGTCTTTGTTGGCGGTCTCTCTGGGTATGTCACCGAGGATGAGCTTCGTTCTTTCTTCCAGGGTTTCGGCGAGATCACTTATGTCAAAATTCCACCCGGGAAGGGCTGCGGTTTCGTGCAATTCGTACAACGTCATGCCGCTGAGATGGCCATCAACCAAATGCAAGGCTACCCTATTGGCAACTCAAGGGTCCGTCTCAGCTGGGGCCGCAGTCAGAACAACTCCGGTCCTGCCGGCACTCCCTATCGTCCAGCACCACCTCCTCCAGTTTATCCTTCTATGGGCATGCCCCCATCGCATCCTTACGGCAATTTCGCTCCAATGAAGGTTTGCAGCTCTCTATGAGGGACCCATGAAACCCCTGCTAATCTTTTTGCAGTAAGATACCCCCTGTCTTTCAAGCTTTTCAGGCGGTTTGATCACGGTACCCTCTCCATTGCCTTCGCTTCTTGAAATAGTCTTCATTAAAGGCTCCTTCTCCAATTAGCGTTTAACATAGAGGAAACACATGGAGGGATTTTGCAAAAGTTTCTTTTATCTCAACATAGCATGCGACATTGAAGACTGGCTGTACAGCGCCTACAAGGGCGAGTCACGAATGGCATGAATTTCCCAATTCTGATCAACATGTATCTATTTCCGAAATTGCATGCGCTGCACCAATGTCGTGTCGTGATCGTGACGTGCTTTCATGCTAGCTAGATTTTCCTGCTGTTTGCTAAAACCTATGTCCTCTCCTAATCTACGACCGGTCTCTTCATGCATGTGTTCGCAGCAACACCATGGCTTTGGCAGGCGTTGTGCTTCAATCATAATAGAACTGCAATGACTCTTTAAAGATTATGAAGGACTTGCTAATCGATTACACCTTTTACTTAGTCCTCACGCGGCGCACATGCACCCGCCCCAGAGTCCAGGACAAGGCCCGCCTCAAGGTCCGCCGGGTGCTCTCTCTCCTGGTGTCCCAGGCCCTACTGACCCGATGGTCATAAATCAGATTAACGATATGTACATGCAGCAGCGACAGGGGGTAAATGATCGCCTAGAAGCTGACTCGCGTGGATATGATACCGTCTTCTCTCAATAACAGGGTAGAGAAGTCATACCTGGATTACGAAAGGGGTCGTGCCCGGACTGAACCAGCCAGCAGAGTCTCTTAAAACATTGACTATTTCGTTCTTGCGACAGCACAGCTTGCATGATTAGCGGAAGGAGTTGGGGCTTGATAACTATCCTTGGTTGGAAAACTTGTGAGCGGAATTTTGTGCTTCTATGTGGGATGTAGCCCAGCCTCTAGCATGACATTTGCTTCAGGATATGCGAAGTCAAGTGGGTTGAGGAGTTTCTTTAGCTATTAGTTTAGGTTTCGAGGGTTGATGAAGTTGAGTCCATGCTTGCGGTGCAGCTGCCGAGAGCCCCTTTACCTCCGAGGATACTTTCCAATCTAAACCGGTATAATCTTACAGATTCATGCAATAAGCAGGAACGACTGATTGCTCTGGCAATATGTAAACGACTACTTTTCTCTTGTCAGCGGATTGTGTTTTTCTTGAGCAACATCGTCCACCACTTCAAACAGTCTTTGACTTTCCCAAGATCCGCTCCGAAGCTGAAAACATTCAAGCCGACGACAGGCCCAGAACCCAACCATGAGGTACACTAACTGGGATGTTCTCATCTTCCCTGAGACTGGGGATGTCAAGACACCGTTGCAGGAGTTCTACACCACTTGCACTGTCACGCAAGACCCAGGCAAGCACCTACGCAATTACCCGTGTGCTTTGCTAAGACGTCAACTCTAGACGTCCCTGCTATACCAAGCACTGCCCATCCAGCGTACTTGGCTACTGTGACCCGTCCATTGCCTACAGTATCCTGCTACATACCCAGCCTCCCTCATGGGACTGCTTTCAGGGTGTCGCTGCACAGCTGGTCAATGCCAATAGCTACCCGTGCTACTGCGTCTATGGTCTCGCCTGAGAGCTCAGTTTGGTTCGAGGCTAGGGTCCTCTTGGATGGGATCTGCACTGCGTAAGCTGCCTATCACATGTATCGTGGGTGTCATAGACTGATGCAATGGTAATGGCAGAGGCACCCTATTCAATCAAGATCCCTCATGGCCCCAAGTGATAGGTGAGCAATTCAACATCCTCATCCATTCGACGCTGAAATTCACTACACTAGACACCAGTTCTCGTAAGGCTCCTACGCTATATGGAGCTTTTATACTGACGCTGGTGTATATTCTGAGAAAACCAACAACAGTAACCAACTTCGCTTCCCACCTTTCCACGCGGAGATGCTCACGCAGGTCTGGGCCGATGCAGCTCAGAACCTCGGAAGGGTAAAGATTATCATCGCTGAAGGAATACGCCATAGTCAGGGTAATTCTGGTTTCCAGAGAATGAAGAACCTTGTGACGTTCTCTTTTCAGCATGCCCCCTTGAGTAAGCAGTCGTTGTGACCACAGATGACCGAGGATGCTTATATCAGTGCAGACATCCTCGAGAACTGCGGCATTGCTTGGCCCAACCCTGGTATGTGGCTACAGGCCCAACAGCAGTTTCAGAACATAACATCACCACATAACGATCCGACAGACCCTGCAGCCCATGCTCACTCTCCTCGCCGGCGGGATGCATCAATGAAATTGGCCTGTGCTAGGCTGATCAATCCATCGGTTCCGCCAGCCAATACGTATGGGCTAATGGCACAATCAGGCTTCCAAGCTCATGGACCTCGCAGCAACGACCCATCCTTGTCACAAAATGGGGCTGATCCTTTTGTTGGCGGACCTATTCTCAACAATAGCTTCTTCAGGAATATGACCTCCCGAAATACTACAAATTCGGAAGATGTCACAATGAAATCTCGTTCTACATCAAGCAGCCATGATGTGGCAATGTCAGACATATCTCGAATTCCCTCACCCATAGCTGATCATCGCTGCCGTTCAATTCCGGAGGCCCAAGCGTCCGTTTATGCTCTTCGTCTCAAGACCACCGGTTCTGAGGAGCAGAACCGCCATTTGCAACAAGAAATTCAAGGAGAAAGGGAAATGAATCGATATGACAGCCAGTTCGATGATGGCATGGCGGCTCTTAGTCCTTCCCGCAAACAATCCAACCTAAGCGGCATATCTGCCCCAAGCAACACCAGGGCAAGCAGCGCGGCGAACACGCCGCCAGAGTCTGGGGTTGCCTTATTCGAGGGCCATCCTCGCTCTGTATCTGTGACAACGCGTGATCCACCACCCCCTGTCTCTCACGTTCCATCCGACACCATCAACGCGCAATCGGAAGCCCAGGGAAATGGGTCTCGCCAGTTTGAGCCTTATGGTAACGCAAAAGGAAAGACCGAAACCACAATCAAAAAGAAGCCTGTTGGACGGCCAAAGGGTAGAAAGGAAGGTAGAAGCAGCGAACAGGGTCTTGATGTACCTGTCAACAAGACTGATAGGAGGACATCTACGGGTTCCAATAATGCCAATACGAAGGAAACAGCGGACGAGAGTGATGAGAAATTTGGAGATGG
Organism: Cladonia metacorallifera KoLRI002260; assembly: GCA_000482085.2. Classification (NCBI taxonomy): domain Eukaryota; kingdom Fungi; phylum Ascomycota; class Lecanoromycetes; order Lecanorales; family Cladoniaceae; genus Cladonia; species Cladonia metacorallifera. The sequence continues at coordinate 866,405 of KI911110.1, forward strand.
TAAGAGGAAGAGAGTGAACAGCATAGTCGGATCGAAAGTGCCCCTGAAAGATCGAGCCGAGAATTCACACCTCCTTTCTCCCACGCGTAAAGTCTCAAAGACTGGACTGCAGGACGATATCTCTGCAAAACTTGGGGAGATGGACGAGCTTACGGCAGATGGCGTCGCTGTCAGACACCCTTTAGGGGAGCTTGACAATATCATGTGAAACGGAGTGTGACAGATGGTCTTGGAGATTGGAGGGAGGAATATTTCACGATGGCAGGGCTAGGGGACGAGGAGCATCCGTATCTTTCCTCAGCAATTATTCTGGGGAGCGTTGATTCTTGAGCAGTCTACAGTGCATACACTATCTCAATGCACTGATTGCTTAGGTGGAACCGTCGAACATCCCATCATCACATGATAGACAAAGACCCTTCCTGGAGGATTACCTTTCTTTTGTTACAGCCTGGAGTTTGATCGGAGGGCGGAGTGGGGATTTTTCCTGTATTACACATAGCGATGATTCCGTAGATCCAAATACTGCATGGTGTATTGAGAAGAGAATGAAGCGCTTTTAGTGAATCCTCTGACAGTGCATTTGATGGATGGAAGGTAAAAGACGCCGCTAGAACAGATATTTCGTTGCCTCTGAATTCTCCGCCACTTGATGCATGTTCTTCGACTGCCTGCTGTGAGCTTTTCTGCATGTGAAACCTATTATCATTAGTTGGTAGTGTTGTATGAATAGCCAGTGTCTTGGGGTTCTAACAACATCCTAGCCAGCTGTCGAATCAAGACCCTGGAACGTCATTGTCAGATCAACGCTCATACATTAAACACCACCCGCGATTGTAACATATCACAACCCACACCAACCCAGGAGGCGCATAAAAACCAGTATCTGACCGGTTTTCATTCCCTTCTCATCACTGAGCTCACCCCGATATTCGCAAGTCGTCTCCTTGCTCTCTGTCCTCCTCTCCGCCACACATCATCCCCACCATGTCCGAAGAAGCCACCGCCGACGAGACCCCCATCACGTTTAACGTCAAATCCTCCAGTGATGCCAAATATGTTCTTACTGTACCTCTCACAATGACCGTCATCGACCTCAAAACCAAGCTCTCGGGCTCAGACTACGCAGACATACCTCCAGACCGTCAACGCCTGATCTACTCCGGCCGCGTTCTCAAAGATGCGGACACCCTGTCAACTTATAAGATCAAGGAAGGAAACACGGTACATTTAGTAAAGGGAGCTGCCAGCAATCAGAGACAGAATCCTGCCAATCAAGGTTCAACAAGTACGAGTGCTACAGGTGCACAGCCAGCTACAGGTGTCCCTACGAATATTGCGGCAGGTAGTGGGAGAGATCCTCTTGCTGGTCTGACTGGTGCACGATACGCTGGCTACGCTCAGATGCCGAATGCCAGCATGTTTGGACCAGACGGTGGAGTATGTAACCTCAATCTCCCCTCGTATATCGTCAGCTAAACATACTTCTAGATGGGCCCTCCACCTGATCCCGAACATATGGCCGCCATGCTTGAAAACCCCAATTTCGCATCCACCCTCAACGAAGCCCTCTCCAACCCAGAAATCATCGACCAAATGATCCGGCAAAATCCCATGCTTCGCGACATGGGTCCGCAAGTACGACAAATGATGCAAGATCCCGGCTTCAGACGCATGATGACTGATCCAGAAGCTCTGCGAAACATCTCACAAATGCAGCGGCAATTCGGAGGAGGTATGGGCGGCATGTTCGGCGGCGGAGGAGCAGGAAACGAAGCCTTCCCAGCTCCCGGAGTCACCGACACAACAGAAGGAGCCCAACGAACAGCAACGCCCAACCAACAAGGCAGCACACCTCAACCTCCTCCAAACCCCTTCGCCATGTTCGGCAACCCAGCAGCAGCCGGCGGAGCAGGAGCAGGAGCAGGAGCAGAAGCCGGAACGGCCGCCAACCCTTTCGCCGCCCTCTTCGGCCCCGGCGGCTTAGGCGCTGCCATGGGTGGCAACCCACCCACCTCTCCCCCAGCAACAGGCGGCGCTCAAGCACCCGGCTCCACCCCTATCCAACAACCTGCCACCAACCCCATCGCCAGCATGGCCCAAAACCTCCTCCGAAACCCCCAAATGATGCAACAAATGCTCGGCGCCATGGGCGGGCAGCATCCCACCGACCCCACCGCCAACCCCACCACCAACCCCACTGACCCCCACGGCTCCTCCGCCGCCGCCGCCGGCTTCAACCCCTTCGCCGCCCTCCAAGCCATGGGTTTCGGCGCCGGTGGAGCAGAAGGGTTTGGTGGTCTTGGTGCTGGTGCTGGTGTTGGGGGTATGCCGGTGCCGAGATCGCAGCCAACGGATGATAGACCGCCGGAGGACCGGTATGCAGAGCAGTTACGGCAGTTGAATGATATGGGGTTTTATGAGTTTGAGAGGAATATTGAGGCGTTGAGGAGGACGGGGGGGAGTGTGCAGGGGGCGGTGGAGTATTTGCTTACGCATTGATGAGGGGGGGAGGGAGAGAAAGGAGGGGAGATCGCAAGAAGGGGAGGGGGGTGCTGGTGGCGAATATAATTCAGTTGATGTTTTGTCCCACTGAAGCGGGATCATGGCTGTCATGTCATGATCATGCTTGCCTTGCGCTCATGTCTCATGTTAAACTTGATGAATGACTACCCCAGTAACCATGTTGATAATTAGAAAGACAGCGAATGAGAAATAGGCGAATAACAACGGCAATATCTTTTTTAAGTTGATGGGTTTAGCTATGTACCATTACCTTATATTGTGCTTTTGTCCCTGGGTAACAGTCACAAATGCGATGGAAAGCGGGTCTTATCAGCTTGATAGATTTAGCTATCTAGCATTATGCTTTAGCTTTAGTGATTTTGTTATCCTATGTACAGGCCCAGCGCAGCCAAGCTCAGACTTCTTGCTGGCTCGCTGGCTGGGTTTCTTTTTGTGTCCGTCTCTTTCTCAATGAATCGTGCCACTGACACACAGGGAGATGCGTAGCGCAATCCTGCTCCAATTCATGCACACCACTCATCATGATATATCCTATCCAATCCCAAAAAACGCCATGCGCTCGCTGCGCAATGATATCCCCATCCCTAAAACCCTAGGTATAATATATAGTTTTCCAAAAAACCCAAGAATCGAAGTCTGCAAATCTTCTTTAGTTGCAGATAAATTGTCATACCCTACTGACCCCCCCACCTCTCCTCGGCCTCGGCAGCTGCCACGGCGTTCCCATAACCACTTCGCCCTCCGTGAAACCCCAGAAATAAACGCCCATGCCGATGATATAATAGAGGCCTGCATTCGTGCCTTGGTACAGAAGCAGGGCAGCGAGGGAGGAGAGCGGGTAAATCATTAAGCGGGCTTCGATGCTGCGGTGCATAGCTGCTAAAAACTTTGTCCATTTAGTGATATTCTGATTAGGTGGGATTTGGCTGATATTGGAGGCGGTTTGTTTGTGGCCATGATATTGGTGGTAATGGGATCTTTGGGCCTCTCGTTGGTGCTTGTAGAGGCTTTCGGCTGCGGTGGTGAAGAGGGGGAGGGGCCATTCCCAGCATAGGCCGAGGAGACCGAGGAAGAGGTTTATGGTTTGGAGGAAGGGGATGGGGCGGACGGAGGGGTCGAGGTTGGTGGTTAGGAAGTCCCAGAAGAGTTTGGGCCAGAAGAAACCTTCGATGCTGGCGAGGACTTGGTAGGCGGAGGCGGTGAGGATTATGAGGCGGGCCCAGTGGTTTTTTACTAGTTTGCCCATTGTGTTGAATGGGGAGCGTCCGAGGGGGGATTATATAGGCTGAATGATCGAGCCGGTGGGTTATGAGGGTCGCGGTTCAAGCATGGTTTTTGTTGGTGGTTGTTAGAGTCAGATGGGATGAAAGCTGTGGAGTTGCTAGAATCGTAGGGTTTGGAAGAGAAGCTTCCGATGCGTAGGATGCAAGAGTTCAGCTGTGCGTCTTTGCGGTCGTCACTGAGGTCTTCGAATGCACTCGGTTCAGACAATGCGCTCAGTAAAGAGGCAGTGTAGATGCAGGTACGATGACGAGGCAGAGTGAAACCGAGCAGATCTCGTGAGGCGGGAAGGAATTTGTATCAAGCCGTTTCAAGAGGTAATAAGGTGATTGTATGGAAGATGATGGGTGTAGTAGTGTACTGGGAGGCGCTCATGGCACCACGCCTTTGGCGCTGGGCAGGTAGAGAGTGTGGTGGTGAATGGGCGTTGCGCTATCTGGATTCGTCAAATGGCTATCGATTAATCGATTGTCTTTTCGGCAGACTACTCCAACCGCCGGCAGGGGTCCGTAGTTGATGTTTTAGTTGCCATTTAGTTGCGCATACATGCAGCCAGTCACGGCCGGGAGCGGGGATAATGGCTCACGCACTTTGCCCTATCGTCATAAGTGTGCACTGTTGATGGTGGAGTGGGATTGGCTGATCCTGTTTGCTCCTCGCTGTCCCCTGCAGGGGCCCTTGGACAGGCCCCCTGCACAGCCGTCAAAGATCGGGACAGCGGAAACTTCGATGCACCACAAAATTATCATTTGTATGCAAGCTTGAAACTGCACAAGTATCAGCTTATTTCTTTACTCGTATATGGGATTGTATATAGAAACGGCTGTGCCTGCTGTTCCTTCAAAGAGGTCAAAAGGATCATGGAGCACTCAATCGTTTATTGGCCTGTGTGCCTGCCTATCTACTGAGCACAGAGTCATTCTCCTCGGTTAACCGCTCGAGGACACACTTGACATCCCGAGGCCTCGAGGAATTGTGATGATAGTTACTTCGTAGACCAGAAACCTGCACGTGTTCCGTGACGAATTGTCGGTAGTGAACGCCTCCTTCGCATTACAATTTACCACATGGCAGCCCGTTCAAGTGTCTAAGGAGAGTAGTGTAGAATACGACGACTTTCGCAGTGCTTAAGCCGGATTATTGGAATACTCGATCCCGTCTACCATATAACTATTGTGTAGCGTAATCACAAGAAATTGGCCTGATGACAAGAATCCTTCAATCGCATCTTCGCGGCAGGATAATTGAATAACTTAGCGAGCATAATTCATAGTGTAATTCTATAGTGCAATCTTCAGCGTTTACTCCCCGCAACCGATTGGCTCTCCTCCAAGCTCCTTCCAAGCACCCCAAACATGCGGGACCACTCGTGCATCAATTCGCCCTTCAACCCAAAACCAAAAGCGTTTGGTCTGAAGTTCCTTGTTGGCCCAAACTATCAAAGTATGGCCCGCCCTTCTGGATCGATCTTCTTCTGCCCCCTCTCAAAGGCTCGGAGGCTGGAGAAGACATCGCCATGGCCAGATCGAGAACGGCGAGGCGCTATCACGCTGCAGCAATTGGCACCAACTCTCAATTAGGAGATTCTCAACAGCTACCATCCTGCTAGACACCGCCATACATCCCACTGACCCAGACTGCCGATTTCTGCACGAAACAAGCGCCCACGGTGTCCTGCCCTGACCCGGAGAGCAGACGTTGACAAGCAGACGGGTTCCTTAGTGTTGCTTCGCGCATAAGTCTTTGCGTGGCTTTGGCTTCCTTCCGGTCCCTGGTAGCCATGTGTGACAGAAGAAGCACTACCGACTAGATTGTCACTATCAGAGAGTCACAAATTGCATTACAGTCCATCACACTCGTTCGCACACCAACGCAAAATAAACGGCTCCCAGCAGAAGCTAGAATCCCATGAGATACACACACTGCAAGTCACATTTGACCGACTTTCAATTACAATCGAATACACGCCAGCTTGGATCCTACACATAAGCAGCCTCGTCTACCATCAGCCACGGCGTTTACAAGCTTCGAGAATTTTTGCATCAGCATATTGGATTGGGAATATCGGTAAAGATTGTGACTGGTTGGATAACGAGGATACATCACTGGTATATACAGACAGCCATTACCGCGGTCCTGGCGACCCTAGCGACGTACACTGACAAACAGCCTAGCGATCGACGTCCAACGTTCTATCGCCCCTAACCTCGTTATCCTCTCGAAGACACCACATAATTTGCATTTTAGGTGTCATCCCATCAGAAGAGAAATACTCAATTGTCCGCGCTCAACCTTGGAGACCTTCTGCCCGCAAAATTTAAGCGCTGGTCTATGGCAGTCGACCAGAGGGTCGATTCTTATCTACAACCGCCTCCTTCGCTGTTGGGAATACCAGGCTTAAGTTCCTCGAATCGTTGTCCTTTAACAGGGCGCTGAGCGCCAAAAGAATTGTTCAGCTCCTGCAGGAGTTACTTGCATTAAGAGGATTTCTGGCATTATACCCTTTGCATACACTCGGAGCGATCATTGCCTGCGAAGCTGCGAGTCGAAGCGTACTCCATTACACTTCAACAGTTTCTGGTTTTCGTTCACAGCATGGCCGCGACCCAGCCTTCATGGATTAGCAAGCAGCTGACGGGGAGAATGATTGTCTTTGTTACACTATTTCATGGCTTGCATCTTGGCTTATTTATATATGGATGGTGAGTAGTAAAGCTTTAGATCAACGCTGATTGATACTGACTTACTCCCAGGTGGAAACAAGCATCAGATCCAAGATTGGCGGGGCTTAACAAGCTCACATTCTCAGTCTGGTTTTCACGGGGTGCAGGTCTGAACCTGTCACTCGATGGCACGATCATAGTCCTGCCAATGTGCAAGAACATCTTGCGATGGATAAGGCCGAAGATCAGATGGCTACCCCTAGACGAATCACAATGGTTTCATCGACAAGTCGCTTACTCGTTACTTTTCTGGACCACGATCCATGTATGCTCGCATTATGTTAAGTAGGCATTCCGAGCTCCCCTGCAGGGCGTTTGCTAATATACCTAGCTTTTTCAACGTTGAGAGAAATCAGATACGACCGGAGACAGCGGTACAAATACACTATACCCAAGCAGGCGGCATTACGGGCCATGTCATGCTTTTTTGCATGCTTATGATGTACACTACTGCCCACCACAGCATTCGCAAACAGTCCTACGAGGCATTTTGGTACACCCATCACCTATTCATACCATTCCTACTTGGCCTCTATACCCACGCTACGGGCTGCTTCGTCCGCGATAGTGTAGAGCCGTACTCCCCATTCGCCGGCAACCCGTTCTGGCAGCACTGCATCGGCTACGAAGGCTGGCGCTGGGAACTCTTCGGTGGCGGCCTCTACCTCTGCGAGCGAATATACCGCGAGATAAATTCTCGTCGCTATACCACCATCACCAAAGTCATCCGCCATCCGTATGATGCGATGGAGATTCAATTTCAGAAACCTAGTATGCGGTACAAGGCTGGGCAATGGCTACTTCTCAATGTCCCCACTGTATCCACAACGCAATGGCACCCTTTTACAATAACATCCTGCCCTTTCGATCCGTACATCTCGGTCCACGTCCGCCAAGTTGGTGACTTTACTAGGGCGCTTGGGGATGCTCTTGGTGCTGGTCCAACCCAACAGAAGGAGTTTGATGAGCTCGATCCCATGGGCATGTACGAGATTGCTCTAGCCAATGGGCAGGAAATGCCAGCGCTGCGCATTGATGGACCATACGGAGCGCCAGCTGAGGACGTATTCGAAAATGAAATCGCAGTGCTCATTGGCACAGGCATTGGCGTCACGCCTTGGGCTAGCATACTGAAGAACATATGGCATCTACGCGCTGGGCCCAACCCACCGAGGCGGTTAAAAAGAGTAGAATTCATATGGGTCTGCAAAGATACCAACTCTTTCGAGTGGTTCCAACACCTCCTCTCCTCTCTCGAAGAGCAGTCCATCGCTGCAGCCGAAGGCTCCGGCGCTGCACCAGAATTCTTGCGCATACACACTTATCTCACTCAGAAGCTCGACCCCAATACCGCTGCCAACATCTATCTCAATAGCGTGGGCCAAACTCACGATCCTCTCACTGAACTGAGGAGTCGAACAAACTTTGGCCGACCGGACTTCAAGAAGTTGTTTGGAGCAATGAGAGATGGCATACGGGATGGCAGTTACATGGGCGGATTGAAAGGGGAAAGCGATAGGGAGACAGCACATGTCGGAGTCTACTTCTGTGGGCCAAACTCCGCAGCTAGGGACATCAAAAAAGCGACCAAGGAGGCTACGGGGCCTGATATTCGATTTCGGTTTTGGAAGGAGCATTTCTAGGTGCATGAAAAGAAGTGCTATTTGGCGGCATTTTCTCTGGGTACTTTACAGCGTTGCATGGCGATTCGATTACAACTCATCTTAACGACAAGTGATATGACTACCTTCTGTATATCTAGTATATATATCATGGCCTTCTAGAGCCATTTGATGGTCCAACCATCGAAAGAAATGATGCCTCTTGTGAATGACTTTCGTGTCCAAACCGCGACTACCTGATCCCATTTGCCACCACGCCAGAAACCCTTCCACAGGGTTATCTACCACCACAAGAGTCTGCTTAGTTAACTACTCCATAGCACATCACAGACATTCGATGCTCTTCTCCAAAGACTCAGACAAGCTGAGGACATTGATGAAAAGGGTGTTCGCGTCAATCGGCGGCAGTGTAAGGCCGATGACACAGTGATCCTGAGTATGAGCAAGCCCAGAGGCCCAGGATCGAGATCAAAAAATAAGATTAATCATTTGAATCCTCCGTAGAGGAATTTCAGAGATTAAACTGAAAAGAACAGATACTACACTTGATCTAAGCCAAAAGGCAAAGAGAGCTAAAGAAGAAAGAAAAGAAGAGCAGAAGCCGGGAGGGAGCGAGGGTTTATATCCACGCAGGATTTTCCTAGCTCCGCACTAAGATTGCACTCTCGCTACCCGGCGCTGAACTTTTTGCGGTGATCATTGAGTCACAGGCAAAGTTTGCTTCATTGACTGAGAATAATCCGAAATGCCATCTTCCACAAAGATTCCGCTTCAGGTGGCAGGCTACAACGTTTTGCCACTTTCTCTTCCACCGTTACCCTCCATCCCCACGCCAGCAACTCATTACTTGTACTTCGCACCCCACAAGCCCAAGATTCCCACCCCTACAGCTTCTCGCTCGCTATTCCTCGTCAATGTGCCCTTCGATGCGACCGAGATACACATTAAACACCTTTTTTCGGCTCAGATAGCCTTGTCAGCTGGCAGGATTGAAGACGTGCAATTTGCGGACCAGAGACGGAAGGGTGGCCATGGTGAAGAAGCAAAGCCCAAGCAGGACAAAAAGGGCAAAAAGAGGAAGCGAGGGAGTGATGGAATAGATTTAGAAGATGCCGAAGGCTCTGCACTACCGCCTACATGGGATCGAGATCTGCATTATGATGGTCTTACCGCTGTCGTGCTTTTTGTTGATCGAGCAAGTATGGATGCTGCTTTAAAGGCGGCCAAGGCGCTCCGGAAAGAACGCATTGAGCCTGTATGGGGTGAGGGAATTGAAGACAAAGTACCTGCATTAGGTTCTGCGAGTTAGTTCTCCCCTCGTCATAGCTGCTGAGGGGCTCTGTTGACGCCGTTCAGGATACCTTAACCACCACAGATTGACGTATCCGAACAAGGACCAGCTTCTCGAATCCGTCAACAACTATATGACGTCCTATGCAGCCAAGGAGGCTTCCGCGGCTCGCATGGCTACTAAACAGAGGCAAGAGGCAGATGCCGACGGGTTCATCACTGTTACACGGGGCGGTAGGACCAATCCGGCCAAACAAGAAGCTGCGCAAGAGCTAGCCGAAAAGCAGAAGGAGAAGCAGAAAGGATTGGACGACTTCTACAGATACCAGTCCAGGGAGAAGCGGAAGCAACGTGCTGGCGAGTTGGTCCGGAAGTTCGAGGAGGATAAGGAGAGGGTCAGAAGAATGAAGGAGAGGAGAGGGAGATTCAGGGTGGGTCCACATGTCATTAAGCGTGACGACTGTCATTTACTGACCCAACATACACAGCCTGAGTGAGTCTATAAGTAATGATTGCAATTTCGCGCCAACCAGCACCACAAGAACCTTGGAAGTTACTAGGAAGTGGGGCCAGGATTTAATATCGGTTAAACCCACATTACGGTAGTGACTGCCAACAGCGCTGGTAGCAAAGGCTGGGATTGGCATCTTCGTCGTTACCAACGCCTCGGGGCAGCATGGTGGGTAACTCCAACGGCCGCAAGAGAAAGCGAATCAGAATTGCTATCAGGTATTATTAGGGTACGTCTTCACGCTTCCCCAATTCTTGAAAGTTTCTTTCCAATTCTCTATGAACTCCTATGATGAGTCCGCTGGGGCCATAGGAACCCAGAATGCTACAGGCATATGGGGGCAAGATGTCTACAAAACCAGCTCAACAAATCTTCTCGAACTCTGAAAATACCTCGTAATGGGTGGTCAAAAGAATCAATTCCGGACATTTGAAGAATCAAATTTTGTGTTTTAGGTTCTTCTTGTTGCGTATGGATAATCTTGCTAACTGGAAAGTCATCACGACAGGTCCTCGACAAGGAATCTATCGATCAATGAATCCACGCGGATCACAGCTCACCAATGCTTCGGATCATGATGACCCATGAGTATTCGAGATGGAGTCACCTTCATATGATGTTGTCGATCAATGAAAATTGGGTGCGTGTGGAATTTGGACGATTCGCTTTTCGTTTCGTCTACTATCGAATTGGTATTGAATAATGGGACGCCTGAAACCGACTCTCTACGCCACGATCTGCGGGTCAGGCATCTCACCTTTCAATACTACAGCGATAGCATCTGACAAGCCAGAGCTACTCCAGACATCACTCTCGCCAGTATTACCCGTGTCACAACGTACATCGCAAATATTCCGGCGCGATCTGACCGTATGGGGTCGACTCACCACACGAACGAGCAAAGCCAAAACTATGTTGGAGCTTCCTGATGTGGTAGACAGCAGGATGTTGTTAGAACGGTGTATGAGTGGAATCAATTTTGTAGACGCTAGTGTAGCTCTCGTTATCAGACAGCAATCCGAACTCCCATGGTTCTACTTGTGAAAAGCTCAGCAAAGTACTGAACAGCTTCCATGAATGTTTCAATTATATGACGCTATTGCTCTTTTTGAGATCTGTTTTGACGCCCAATTCACCCAAATAAAACAATATTCTGTATTGACACTCCCACTCCTTCATCACCCCTCTCACGAACCCCCCCTCACAACATGGCAAAGACACAACAAGACCCCACACTCCGTCCAGAACCAGCTGAAATCCCACCCTCCACCTTCGGCGACAAACTACACCAATACACCTTCATCTCGAAATCCCCAGCCTCCCCATCAAAACGCCAACAACCCATCTCCAACTATCTAACTCCCTCCCAACCCCCCTCCCAACCCCCCTCCCAATCCCCCTCCCAACCTCCCTCCCCGCTCAAACGCAAGAATCTTTCCCCATCCCTCACGCCTTCGAAAAAACGCAAATCCTCTCCCCCCAGCAAACCCACCTCCCAGAACAAACGCAATAAACGCCACAATTCCTCCACCTACGACGACCACCCCAACAACCTAACCGACACCCTAGCCCCCCACCTCCTCATCCTCTTCATAGGCTGCAACCCCGGTCTCCGCACCGCCCTCACCGGCCACGCTTACGCCCACCCCTCCAACCTCTTCTACAAACTCCTTTACGCCTCCAACATCACCCCCCATCTCTGCACCCCCTCGCAGTCGCCCCACTTCCCTGCTCTATATGGACTGGGGTTAACGAATATTGTGTCGAGAGCTACAAGGGATGCGAGTGAACTGAGTAAAGAGGAGATGGATGCCGGTGTGGAGGCGTTGGAGGAGAAATGTAGGAGGTGGAAGCCGGAGTGCGTGTGTGTGGTGGGGAAGGGGGTGTGGGAGAGTTTATGGAGGGTTAAGTGTGGGGGTCTGGTTGGGGGGAGGGGGAAGGGGATGGGGAAGGGGAAGGTGATTGTATGGAAGATGATGGGTGTAGTAGTGTACTGGGAGGCGCTCATGGCACCACGCCTTTGGCGCTGGGCAGGTAGAGAGTGTGGTGGTGAATGGGCGTTGCGCTATCTGGATTCGTCAAATGGCTATCGATTAATCGATTGTCTTTTCGGCAGACTACTCCAACCGCCGGCAGGGGTCCGTAGTTGATGTTTTAGTTGCCATTTAGTTGCGCATACATGCAGCCAGTCACGGCCGGGAGCGGGGATAATGGCTCACGCACTTTGCCCTATCGTCATAAGTGTGCACTGTTGATGGTGGAGTGGGATTGGCTGATCCTGTTTGCTCCTCGCTGTCCCCTGCAGGGGCCCTTGGACAGGCCCCCTGCACAGCCGTCAAAGATCGGGACAGCGGAAACTTCGATGCACCACAAAATTATCATTTGTATGCAAGCTTGAAACTGCACAAGTATCAGCTTATTTCTTTACTCGTATATGGGATTGTATATAGAAACGGCTGTGCCTGCTGTTCCTTCAAAGAGGTCAAAAGGATCATGGAGCACTCAATCGTTTATTGGCCTGTGTGCCTGCCTATCTACTGAGCACAGAGTCATTCTCCTCGGTTAACCGCTCGAGGACACACTTGACATCCCGAGGCCTCGAGGAATTGTGATGATAGTTACTTCGTAGACCAGAAACCTGCACGTGTTCCGTGACGAATTGTCGGTAGTGAACGCCTCCTTCGCATTACAATTTACCACATGGCAGCCCGTTCAAGTGTCTAAGGAGAGTAGTGTAGAATACGACGACTTTCGCAGTGCTTAAGCCGGATTATTGGAATACTCGATCCNATGAGTGGAATCAATTTTGTAGACGCTAGTGTAGCTCTCGTTATCAGACAGCAATCCGAACTCCCATGGTTCTACTTGTGAAAAGCTCAGCAAAGTACTGAACAGCTTCCATGAATGTTTCAATTATATGACGCTATTGCTCTTTTTGAGATCTGTTTTGACGCCCAATTCACCCAAATAAAACAATATTCTGTATTGACACTCCCACTCCTTCATCACCCCTCTCACGAACCCCCCCTCACAACATGGCAAAGACACAACAAGACCCCACACTCCGTCCAGAACCAGCTGAAATCCCACCCTCCACCTTCGGCGACAAACTACACCAATACACCTTCATCTCGAAATCCCCAGCCTCCCCATCAAAACGCCAACAACCCATCTCCAACTATCTAACTCCCTCCCAACCCCCCTCCCAACCCCCCTCCCAATCCCCCTCCCAACCTCCCTCCCCGCTCAAACGCAAGAATCTTTCCCCATCCCTCACGCCTTCGAAAAAACGCAAATCCTCTCCCCCCAGCAAACCCACCTCCCAGAACAAACGCAATAAACGCCACAATTCCTCCACCTACGACGACCACCCCAACAACCTAACCGACACCCTAGCCCCCCACCTCCTCATCCTCTTCATAGGCTGCAACCCCGGTCTCCGCACCGCCCTCACCGGCCACGCTTACGCCCACCCCTCCAACCTCTTCTACAAACTCCTTTACGCCTCCAACATCACCCCCCATCTCTGCACCCCCTCGCAGTCGCCCCACTTCCCTGCTCTATATGGACTGGGGTTAACGAATATTGTGTCGAGAGCTACAAGGGATGCGAGTGAACTGAGTAAAGAGGAGATGGATGCCGGTGTGGAGGCGTTGGAGGAGAAATGTAGGAGGTGGAAGCCGGAGTGCGTGTGTGTGGTGGGGAAGGGGGTGTGGGAGAGTTTATGGAGGGTTAAGTGTGGGGGTCTGGTTGGGGGGAGGGGGAAGGGGATGGGGAAGGGGAAGGTGATTGTATGGAAGATGATGGGTGTAGTAGTGTACTGGGAGGCGCTCATGGCACCACGCCTTTGGCGCTGGGCAGGTAGAGAGTGTGGTGGTGAATGGGCGTTGCGCTATCTGGATTCGTCAAATGGCTATCGATTAATCGATTGTCTTTTCGGCAGACTACTCCAACCGCCGGCAGGGGTCCGTAGTTGATGTTTTAGTTGCCATTTAGTTGCGCATACATGCAGCCAGTCACGGCCGGGAGCGGGGATAATGGCTCACGCACTTTGCCCTATCGTCATAAGTGTGCACTGTTGATGGTGGAGTGGGATTGGCTGATCCTGTTTGCTCCTCGCTGTCCCCTGCAGGGGCCCTTGGACAGGCCCCCTGCACAGCCGTCAAAGATCGGGACAGCGGAAACTTCGATGCACCACAAAATTATCATTTGTATGCAAGCTTGAAACTGCACAAGTATCAGCTTATTTCTTTACTCGTATATGGGATTGTATATAGAAACGGCTGTGCCTGCTGTTCCTTCAAAGAGGTCAAAAGGATCATGGAGCACTCAATCGTTTATTGGCCTGTGTGCCTGCCTATCTACTGAGCACAGAGTCATTCTCCTCGGTTAACCGCTCGAGGACACACTTGACATCCCGAGGCCTCGAGGAATTGTGATGATAGTTACTTCGTAGACCAGAAACCTGCACGTGTTCCGTGACGAATTGTCGGTAGTGAACGCCTCCTTCGCATTACAATTTACCACATGGCAGCCCGTTCAAGTGTCTAAGGAGAGTAGTGTAGAATACGACGACTTTCGCAGTGCTTAAGCNATGGTGTGGAGGAGGGTGGTAAGTGACGAGAGCAACTAGATGAGCAGGAGGAGTACTGGTATGAATACCAAGTTATGAAGGGGAAACGAGCCCGGGATTGAGGTCGATTTTTCCGATGATTGAACCAGTCAAATGAATAGCATGGCTCTGGACGGGTGGTACATTACGTGCGACTGCCTTGCACTTTGCGCTCAGCATACCTATCTTACCTAAGATTCTACCCAGATTTCTACCCAGCTAAACGACCTCCAAACCTCAAACCTCTCTCCAGAACTTAGAACAGAAAGATTAATCCAGGAGATCCATCATTCACCATTCACCATTCACCATCACCACCTCCCCACTCTCACATGACCCCCATCCCACCACCCCAAACCATTGTCAAGCTAATATCTCCATCCCAAACCAAAATCCGTATCTAAACCTCCCGTCCCTCCACTCTCTATATTACCTCACACTCCGCATCTAATGAACCCCGCCAAGGTATTCACTATCACACAAACTCCTCCACCGCTCCACGCTATATATCTAGGTCTCCAGCCATCAATTACACTAATCACCTCACCAGACTACCTACCTAGCTAGAATGAGCAGAGACGAGAATAGCAACACAATACTGTACTTCACCCTATGCTTACAAGGTTCCTGGACAACGATCACGTGGCTAGGGAGTGGTGTAAGGTATTGATTGATTGCATTATTTGCTATCGGCTATCGCCGCTTGATGACTTGCATTGATTATCATAGTATGTGCTCTAGTAGGAGTGAATTCGCTCGAGACGGGACACTTGCTACGTGCTGATGTGTATGACTACCTAGTAGCATAGAGTCTATTAGAATTACCATGATTGAGTTCGGGTTTGGAAATTTGGATCAGTGCGTTTATCACAGGTGTTTTATATGACGAAGGAAATGTTTCCCTCGAGTGTCGAAAGGCTATAGGAATGGGAGATGAATTTGATCTTCGTGTTTTGATTTATTTGAGTGGATGTGTGGAGGCGAGGGGAATGTTGGGTTGGGAAGGGGAGAGGGAGGTAGAGATGCTGCTGGTTTAGGGAAGAGCGGGTTCGAGGGGATGGGGCTGTACGATTATGGGAGGGTCTGTGATTGCTACGATTAGGATGCTTTAAGAGCTTGGTTTTAATGTTAGAACGCTTCGCTTGGGTGATTGGTATAGTTTTGTTTAGAAATGCTTAGGGATAAGGGAAGCAATGGTTACATACAGCAATTTGTGAGCTTCATTCGGCACTTCCCTCGTTCACAGGCTATATGGAGCCTTGTCTTATGGCAGAAGGACATTCACTAATTAGAATATAATTCTTGCTAATAGATTATCAAACTTAAAGATATATTTACCTAAACTGTATATGAGTTTCATCTTCAACAGACTGACGGATTAGATATATCAAAAAACAATCTTCAAGAACTTTATACAAAGCCTATCGACTTCTCCATTCTGCTGCACTACCCCATACCATGGCCCCCTTCAACCGCTCCCCTATGCTCTACCTGCTCCCCATACATGCCCTCCTCCCAACCCCACTGCCCCTGCCCCTGCCCCTGCCCCTGCCCCTCCTCCTTCTCCCTCCCCGCCCAAAACTCCCTCTGTTCAAACCCCATCCCCTCAGCCTCAAACTGCGTTGGGAAATAATTCTGCATCGTCTCCCTCGCATCCCTCAGCGGCTCATACTCCTCCTCATAACTAGCCGACGCAACGCTATGTTCGTACGACATGGCGCCTCCTCCTCCTTCTGTCCGGTTGATCGAGTCTGGGTGTTGTTCGTGAGGAGGATGGGGAAGGTACCGAGAATCGTCTAGGCAAACGGTTTTGAGATCTTTGGCGGCGCGATCGATCATGGCCATGGATTGTTCGAGGAACTCTGCACTTTTGCTGGAGACGCGGAGGGTCCAGCGGTATTCGTCGAGGCGGGCGAGGTAGAAGATGGCTTCTTCTTTGCTCAGGGCGGTGGCGCAGAGGAGGCTTTGGAAGATTCCTATGAGTGCGAAGTTGAATTTCGAGGCAAAATACCAGAACGATTGTAGGTGTTCGGGTTTGAGGCGGTTAACGAAGCCCATGGCGGATATGAGGCGCGTTTTGGCAGCTGTGCGGCAGATGTCAAGGAGGTGAGAGTCAGTACAGGTGGAGAGGGTGCGGAGGATGCGACGGTGGAGAGTAATTTCGGAGGCGAAGTAGGCGAGGTGGAGGTAGCCTGTTGAAGAGAGCTTGCGGACTTTGACGTCCGACATGCTGAGGGTTTCCGGGAGAGAGGCGAACCATTCTTTGAGGCGGATTTGGAGGGGTTTCGCTTTTGCGAGGACGAAGCGGGTGCCGTCGGTGCCGATATCGAGGATTTGTTGCTCGGCGCGGATAGAATAGAGGTTGTGCAGGATGTCAGAGAGGATTTCTGCGAGGTAGACCATGTGGCAGAAGAGCTGGCGGCCCTTTTCGACTTCGGTGCTACCTTCTTCGTCATCTTCGTCTGCTGCGTTCTCAGGAAAGTCTTTTTCTGTCAATTCTTTTACGGCCCACTCTGAGCTTGCTATGTGGGAAGGTCTACCGTGCACCAGGCTCGCCCAGGTATCTTGCATATACAAAGCCCAGGCTAGGCGTTTACGAAGGCCTCGCTCCCAGCTTGGAATTTTCCACGTCGAACAGTCGAGATGAAGACCTAGGTCTTGACCTACAGCGACCATTTGGGCGGTCAAGCTCCATGTGTCACCCTTTGGTGTCTGGAGTAACAATAAACCAGCCTCGACTGTGGAGATTTTGGGCCGACTGATGACATAGCCGAGCGTCTTCCGTGCGAGCTCTTCAAGGGCGATCACATCAGGCTTTTGCAGATTGGCCAATTCTGAACTATAGCTCCAGAAATTCAAGGCTAGTATATAAACAGCCGCCAAAATGGCCGGGGAGAATTCTCGATGAGTCCTCTCATACTTTTCTAGATAGACTTTCTTGTGAAGGATGGGAAAGCTAGGATGAACAATCCTGAAATATAGATTGATCAGAGATTTACCATGAGGAGATACAATGGCCTCGATAGCATCTAAATCTTCAAGTTCTTCTTCGTAATGTTCGGTACCTTCGTCAGGTTGCATCAGAAAGGATTCTTGTTCGTTTACGTGTCGAAAGGAATCAGCACCAATGCCGAACTTGTCCTCTCCAGTCTGGTTCAATCGAATGAGGCTCGGCTCATGCTCACCACTCGATCCTACATACAGGCCATGGCGGTGCCGCTGTAGGCCGAGGGTCTTCTTCAGTAGTGATGGACCTTTAAGATTTGCATAGTCATCAATTGGAGGCTCTAAGCTCCTAGGAGATAGAAGATGCTGAGAGAACCTCCGATGTGGACCCTCGTCTGGAGATCTATTGGAAGTATTAGAATATACCGGATGCTGATGCTTAGGAACAGACTACTTTTTCTTGACACCTTTGACTTCATCTTCAAGGTTAACAGATTTTCGTTTTCGCGATTGCGGCACCTCGACGTAAGTACAGCGCTGGTTGTGAAATTCACAGAGAACGCACTTTGGAGCTCCCTCATTAACGACGCAACGGCTTTTTCGTTTTCGGCAGGCATCACAGGGCCGAGACTTTGGCGGGTTCTGCTCAACAGAGGGGCTGGTCCCATCTTCGTCAATGACGAACGCTTGAGAGTCATATGACCTTGAATGAACTAGAGTCGTTGGACGATGGCTGGGTTGTCCACTCGGTAGATTCTGGTATGAAGCGGATGTGGTGTCCATGGCCGGCTGCCACTGATATTGACTTTGGCTTATGTCGAGAACGAGCAATCGACCCAGCTTAGACATTCCACCTAACTACCTCTCAGAGTGACTTATCTTCATCTCCGTGTTTTAACAAAGCAAGAGCTTTTGATGCTTTTGATATTAGGAAAGTGCATGGATGTCAATCTTGCAGGCGCAGGTACCAAGCATCTGGGTCAAGTAGCGCGGGGAAAGGGCTCGACAAGCAAGCCCAGCCTGGCGAAGCTTCAGGAGTCCGAAATGTCCACATGGCTACCGGCTTCAAGGGTCAGGAATCTCCAAGCTGAGTGGCCGACGGGGAGATGGATTATCGCCGGCGTGGAGGCTGGCCTTGAGCGATAAGAGTAACAGCGGCAAAGATAAGGGGCACTCAAGGCTTGGCATTAGCCCGCCAAGGGCTGCCTAGTGCTAACAATTCTGCTACATCAATCGGCATTTTCGGGTTCATGTTACGTCTTTCATATTGCTACATTCAGTACATGAGCAAGGGTCAATTCGCAAGACATGGTATCGTAATAGACCACTGCCATCCATTCTGTCTTTTGCTAAATTGGCGAGGATATACGACAAGGAAAATGCTTGTGACACGCTCGGGCTAGACCATATCGACCTCCTTTGTGTGTGTTTGTACTCCTTCCTTCTCGTTAACGCTATCCTCTTCCTCACTCGGGCTGACGTCACCCTTCTGTGGAGGAAGTACAGCCACGTCGACCATTGCACTGGTTGGGGGCGATACATATTTGGCGATAATGTAGTAACACAGGAGGGAAATGAAGAACCCGAACAGCCAAGCAAAGGTGTAGATCTGTAGATGAAGAGTCAGTTCGTATCGGTAATTTCAGTCCGACGTTAGCTTGCTCACCTTCCATGCACCACCAATTGCCAAGTCGTTATTGATGCTCTTAGCAAAGCCAGGAACCAAAGGAGCGAATCCACAACCAAAGGCGGCGAAAGCTCTCCAGTTGAAACCATGGTTGTAATAATAGATTCCGCGGTCCTTGTACAATTCATGGATGTTGAGTTTTCGCTTCTTGATCAAGTAAAAATCTGCGACCATCACTCCGGCCATGGGGCCCATGACACAAGAGTAGCCTGAGAGGAAAGCAAGTAGACCGGCAGCATTCTTGATGATGTTCCAAGGGGTGCAAGCAACACAGAAGACCGAGATGATAAGCGTAGCTCGGAAGATGTTGATGTATTTGGGGTATAGACCCGAAACGTCGTTACTGAACGGGTAGGTGCCCGCTGCGATCTGATTACCAATAGTGGCAAGCATGAAGGAGAAACCCACGAAGAACTTTGCAGCTCGACTATCGAAGTCCGCGATCACGGCTGGCATGTACCATTGGAAGGAACCCCAGATGACGCTATGTGCAGAGGTCACGAAGATGGGGGTAAGAGCACCGAGCGTACCAATCACCGGGAGCGCAAAGAATTGGCTATGTTCGATTAGTGGATCCGATATGGTTTATAGGACGAAAATATATGCGACTTACTGAACGCCTGCAAATCCATTCTTCGAAAACCGGCCAAAATCGGGCATGTTGACGGCCATACTGGAAAACAGTCCGATGATAGCATTGAGGCCTGTCAGTGAAGAGTAGGCAGTGTTCATGTAAGAGCTTGTTATCTGAGCCTTCCCTGTGACAAGTGGCCCGCCCCCATGCGTAACGATAACAGCCCAGAGAAACAACGCCAAGAAAGTTGGTGGCACGATTACCGCCTTCACCAAAAACAGGATACGGAGCTTCTGAATAGGCATGGCTGCGAGTATCGTTTGGAATATCCAGTAGATGAAGAAGCAGAGGAGTCCTGCAGAGGTGATACCAGCATTGGCGGGGAGATGGTTCGGGAAATTGTTGAAGCTCGGCCAAATAGCCGTGAGGCAATTCTCGAGGAAGGCTCCGGCTTGAACGCAGAGAATGGCAGTCCACATGGCAGCAACGAAGGCTCTAATGCAGATGGCGAAGTATGAACCGTACATGCCGAAGATGGACCGCACAATGACAGGGAAGGCAATGTTGTACTGAGCACCCATTTTGGCTGTAAGGGTGATAACACAACTGCAGATGGCAAAGCCAAAGAACACGATCGGGATGGTCTGCCTGGCAGTAAAACCAAGGGACATGACCGAGGAGACGGTACTGGCAAGTGGAGGAGCAAGCATGTCACTCGTCCAGTAAGACCAGTATTCCAAACCTCCCCAAGTCCTCATATGGACCGGCACTGGGTCGAGATCTGTAGAGATCCCGTCAATGATATACCGTAGCCTCGATCGGAGAAGCTCACCTTTGTTGGACCATCGCGGGCTGTTCTGATAGATGCCAGCGACATATGGAACACGTGCATGCAAGTGAGGAGCTATCTTAGCCTTGAGACGATTTGGAGAGAGAATAGACATCTTCACACTGCCAGAGCACGAGTAGAGATCTCTTGCTTCTGGGAAGAATGCAAAGTAGCGAGAGCCTCAAGGAGGAATTAATATTCGATGAGATATATCGAATAACAAAATGGACAATTTCTAGAGGAGCTGAAATCGCTTGGACGACCGAGTGGACATCACGAGAAGTATATAGCTATTCCCCATCATTCTTGAAACAGATATCAGGAACGACTAAGATAAGACACCGAAGAATTGTAGAAAGATTGGATCACAGAGAAGTCTGGAACGCCATCAGCAATTGATAGTGTCTTCGCAAAGGAGTAAAGCAACGCTTAGCGAAGGCGCAGAGCCTACGGCCACGGCCATGACAAGCTGGACAGGCCTTTTCGCTTATTTCTGATTGCCAACTGGATTTGGATAGAGGTGTGGGACGGTTTTGGTTGCTGATAAGAGCCATTGGCTTTGTGAAGATATTTGAGTGCTGGTGTTTTTGAAAGGCCGCGCTGCCGCAGGGCCTTCGGCGGCGGACTTTGGCTGGCCTTGGCTTCCTTCCCCTCAATATCACGACCAATGGCAGGACAACCATATCCGGCATTGGCCTTATCATACTCCCATACTTGTATTATGGCCGCCGGCTCACCGTCGGCTATCTTAGGCCCGCGATGCTAGAGTTGCTGCCCAGTGCTGCTGCTGCTTCGTGGAGCATGTCTAGACGCCATCTAGATGTGGCTCTAAGTTCGGCCGGCCAGGTCAAGGCGATATGGGTGGACCCAATGCTCTCAATTGCGTGCTAACCGTGCATCGAACAGGGTGACCAATTGCTTAAGGATTTCCTTCTCTATGAACAATTACCTGATACATATGACTGACCACAGCGCTTTCCTTCGACTGTCTAATTCTACGTCTACACTTACACTGTCAAAATGGAGACAAAGAGAACAATCCCGGCGATGCTCACCGTGGACGCCAAACCGTACCCCTACGCCTTCCCTCCAAGCAAGACCGCATTGCTTGTCATAGACATGCAGCGGGACTTCATACTCCCAAATGGTTTTGGAGAGATACAGGCTGGAACTGGGCTTGAAGCTGTGCAAGCCTCAGTGGCTCCGACGAAGAAATTACTTGATACATGTCGACAAGCTAGCATAGCCATATTTCATACTCGAGAAGGCAACAAACCTGACTTATCTGATTGTCCGTCCTCCAAAATTATACGACAGAATGCACAGCCTGGAAATACGCAGCACTTAAAAGCCATTGGTGACATGGGAGAGATGGGCAGGCTTTTGATCCGCGGTGAATATGGTCATGACTTCGTTGACGAATTGCAACCGCTCCCTGGCGAGGTCGTCATCGATAAGCCGGGCAAAGGAGCGTTTTGGCAGACTACACTGATGGACAAGTTGAAAGCTCAGGCTATTACCCATCTAATTATATGTGGGGTGACTACTGAGTGCTGTTTTGCTACGTCATTAAGGGAGGCAAATGATAGAGGTTTCGAATGCTGTAAGCTGTAGATGCTCTTTACGCACTATATTATGAGTCCACTGACCTGAACAGGTGGAATCGAGGATTGTACTGCCGGCTATAAGGAAGAATTCAAATGCCCCACACTGGATATGATACACTGGTCGCAAGGATTGTTCGGATTCGTTGCTAACCTGGAACCGCTGCTCGACGTTTTAAGCCCATACGCACCAATTCCTTCAGCGATCGGTAGTACGACACCTCCCCAGACTCCCCCAGCTTTCGATGGCGATTTGAGTATCGCTGCTCTTCAGAAGGCCTACAAGGCAGGCTTATCACCTCTCACCGTGCTCGAGGCCGTTTTCGATAGGATCGAGAAGTATCAGAAGCGAGATCCAGCTGTGTGGATACTGCTAGAATCTAAGGACTCAGCGCTGGAACGGGCGAGGGATCTAACGAATAGGTGGCCTGATCGAAGGCGACTTCCACCGCTGTTTGGCGTGCCTTTCAGCATTAAAGACAGTATCGATATCGCAGGTCTTCCTACTACAACAGCATGCCCGCCATTAGCACATGTCCCTTCGAAATCAGCTCTAGCATATGAGCACGTAATAGAGCAAGGTGCCATTTATATCGGAAAGACAAACCTTGACCAGTTGGCTACAGGACTCACTGGCTGTCGTTCCCCCTATGGGATACCTCGTTCCGTTTTCAACCATGACTACATCTCGGGCGGCTCTTCCTCCGGCAACTGCGTTTCCGTTGGCGCCGGACTTTGCTCGTTCTCGATAGCAACTGACACCGCAGGATCGGGACGAGTTCCTTCGGGGTTTAATGGCGTTGTAGGCTATAAGCCCACAAGAGGTTTGATCTCGGCGCAGGGAGTGACACCAGCGTGCCTCTCTTTAGACTGTGTAGCTATCGTTGCAGGGAATGTACATGATGCCAGAACAGTTTGGGACTTGTGTAACGAATTCGATGCGGAAGACCGCTACGCCAAGAGTGTGGCTCCAATCCAAAGACATGTGAATCCGACAGGACCTCAGGCTAAGAGCTTTAAGTTCGGAATACCACCACCTGAAGCTCTTTCGATCTGTAATCCAGTCTATCGTCGGAGGTTCAACGAAGTTGTCCAAGGCCTCCAAGCTATGGGTGGACATTTGATGCCTATTGACTGGAGTCCTCTAGAGAAAGCGGGGAAGCTACTTTACGATGGAACATTCGTGTCAGAGCGTCTTGCTAGCTTGCCTGATGACTGGCTTGCGAAAAACGGAGAACATCTCCACCCCGTGATCAAGGAGATTTTTGATAAAGTTGTAGCTAGGCAGAGCACGGCCGTCCAAGCTTACAGAGACCTACAGGCCAAGGCTCTTTACACTCGTCAAACGGAGGAAGTGTTCGCATATAGTTCATCCGGAGTGGATGTTGTCGTTGTACCAACAGCTCCAACCCATTGGACTGTCGAGGCAGTGCTTGCGGATCCAATTGCCAAGAACAGTATTCTGGGCGAGTTCACGCATTTTGGTAATGTGCTCGATCTGTGCGCTGTCGCTGTTCCAGCGGGCACATATCCTGTGTCAGAAGTACAGAGCAACTCCACGGATCAGGGGTCGCTACCATTTAGTGTCACGTTCCTTGGCGGCAGTATGATGGATGCTGAGACTCTGGAGATCGCTCGGCGGTTTGAAGAGTGGATATCTCAATCTTCATAGCCATATATCTATCCTCCGATTCGGTGGGCCTTGCATTCTTTGTCGTCCTATGGTAAGTAAGTATGAGCATCGTATATAGACTATTCATAGCATGGTACCCACGGATTGATGAATGTGGTTTGACCTCTATGATGGACATATTCGTATCCTCACATCTGAATGGCGTGTCAGATTGGCAAGGATTAAATAGTAGGGTTGGTACGGGGTAATGTGATTGGGTATTGGCGCTGTATCAGGTGGCGGCTAAGCCAGAAATAAATAGCTGAAACATCGTGTAAGGTACGGAAACTTAGTCGGTTACGGGAGTGCTTGCTCCAGCTACGGTAACGGGGCCCGCTACGGGCATGGCTTGTTGCAAACAACGGACTCTTCCAACAGCATCCACCAATCCGCCAACGCCTTCGCCTTCACCTCCAGATGCTTGCAGACTTTGATCTGAAGATCAGGTCAATCCCTGGGCGTTGGCTTGATGGACTCGCCGCACACGGCGCCAGTCGCCGGATCGCCCATCACCGCTGTAACATCAAGGTCGAACTAATTCAAGGGTGAATATGTATACAATCAATTCCCTCCTCTCGCCAACAACGGCGGATGACTTTCTTTTACACTATTCTATGTTGTAGTCTGCCTTGCCAGGAACACCTGGTAAATAGACTTTCTCCTTTCATCATGCTGTCTGCCTTTCGTATCTAATCTATATCTTTGCTTTGCTGCAAGCGATTTTCGCCGAGTTACATACGGTTGGGTGTCCTCAATTAAAGCTGCTGGCTCAGCTGTCTTCTGTCAAAACGTTCTTTCACCGGCAGGCTGGTTAATCCAATAATTTACGCTCATTGTTTTCCTCCCGTCCGAGTCGAAGTACCTTGACCCACACTCGTTTCAGCCCAAGAAGGCAAGCCGAGTGCCCTGAATATTCGTTGGATGAGAGAAGGAAACACGACGTCGCGGCTTTATGAACAATCACGACCACTCATATCACTTAAAGATCTTTCACGTTAACAGAGACGCGTCTCCTACATTCTAACCAAGTGTTGATCAATAACACCTTCTGGCCCATTATATCATGCGGATCCGAGTCACCACCTCGATCAATGTGCGCTCCAACACAGTTCCCTCCACGCCGGCGCTGGTTCATGACGCTCTGCCAGAGGACTGGAACAATTACATCGTACCAGAGAAGAGAAATCCCACGCCGACAATGCCTTCTCTAGAATCAGCGCAATCCCGTCTCGTCGCCAGTCAACGCATCCCAAAAGGGTCCAGACTCTCTGCATGGCTTCACGGTTTTTCGGTCGTTGGCAATCAGCAAAGGCCAACTGTCGCACATCATCGAAAAGTCTCGCACACGACGACCCAGTGCTACTCCCGGACGCCGCGCAAAAGCAGGGCCCAAACCCGCCCCACTGGACTGAGGCCAGCTAACTCCACTCGAGGAGTAATTGATCCAGTCCACTCGCCTACCACATCCTGCTGGCCGCTCAGCAATCAAAGCTTTGATGACCGTAGGGGCCGCAATAGGCAGCCGTCCACATTCGAAACCTACACACCATGGACGCCCGCAACCGCGAGTTCTCCTCACTTGAAGAGCGGGACCCATCGCCGAAAAAAGAACCTCAAATCATCCAAGAAGCCCCAACACACCTGTTTCCCGCACGTCAACAACCCAAAGCTTCGCCACAAGATCTTCGGCAGCCTCTTCTTCGGCAGCCTCCTAACCCTCGTCCTAACAACCTGTACAACCTCCCTTTCCACCCCCAACCCACCAACCCAAACTAACCATCTCTACAGACCTCGCCCTCGCAACCTCCGACATCCTCGGCGGCCCCACCTTCCACGCCGTCTTCATCTTCGTCATCCTCGTCCTCACAATACTATTCAGCCACTACCTCATCCGCCTCTGCATGCTCTCCCTCCATACTCGAAAGCGCTTCGGATCATCGAATCGGAACAAAAAGAATAACAAGGAGAGCAGGATGCAGTGGCCTGGTGATGGGTATACCGATGATTTCAAAGATGACGATCCGGATCTAGAAGCAGGATTTGCGCGGCCGAGGGAACCGATTCGCGTTACGATGGTGCAGGATGAGGAGTTAGTCGGCAGGAACGGGGCGGTGTTGGAAGAACATGAAGAAGATGACGCGGAGAAAGAATTACCGCCTCCGCCGCCAGCGTATGGGTTGTGGAGGAGCAGTGTGGTATGCTTGCCTTCCCTTCCCCCCTTTCCTTCCCCCTTATCAAAACATAACCCACACTAACCTCTCTTCCTTCCTTCAACAGAGAGCCGACCCCAATCTCATCCACTGGCAATCCGTGCCCCCTACCCCTAGCTACCTGCCCTCTACGCTCCAAGGAGAAACCCGCGCGCTCGTCTTAGCGCGGAGTGGAAGTGATAGACATCGCCCGCCTAGTTATGTGGAGGAGGATACGAGGGAGGTTGTGGGTGGGGGTGGGGGGTTGAGGACGGTGCCGGCGGTGGCGGAGAGGAGGATGGTAGCTACGGTTGATTATATGAGGGGGACGGGGAGGGGGAGGCGATGAGAGGAGGGTGGGGTTTTTTTTGAAGAGGGGGTGTTTTGATGGTGGGTGTTTAATACATATAGACTTTTGTATTAGCGAACATGCCTCTGATGCTTTTTCCCTCTCTCCCGGAGTATTGGTGTTACTGCTGCCGCCGCGGAAAGGCCAAGCCACTTCCTATCTTTCCTTCCCAGCATACAAAACACGAGAAGCCTTGCCCTCTCTCCCCCTCTCTCCCTCCGGGGCCATCATGCTCCCCCAAACCACCACAGGCGCTGTGCCTCTCCCCTGCTTGTATCAGAAACCGCAGCGCATGAAACATGAAGTAACATCGCCGCTTGCGTGTCAGCACTAAATAAGGTAGCCACCTCTTCCTGCTTGTCTGCAACACGGTTTCGAATTAAGAAACTCAACAGCCTCGCTTAGCTGCCCAGTTCTCCGAGGATGATGTTTCGATCTGAGCTTGCGCTCGCGACTGTTGAATAATATTAGTATTTAGTGTGCTGAGTTAATTGGAATAGGGTAGTTGAATGATGGAAGAAGGAAGGACTTACTGATTGGCTCCTCACCCGGCGCGAATCTCATATCATTGACTGTGCCCTTATGTCCCGGTAATTTATAGATGAGTTTTGCCGTTTGTGTCTCCCAGATACATACGCTGCCGTCGCCACTACCTACACCTACTCTCTTACCTTTGCTGTCCCATGAAGCGCGGACGAGGTTCTTCTCTATGCCGACGGGGGCGCCGACGAAGGTCTTTAAGCTCCTGTCTACGGGCGCAAAAGGCCGGATATCCCACGTCCGTGCGAGGCCGTCGTGGGAGTATGAGAGGAGGGATTGGGAGTCGGGGGAGATGGAGAGGGAGGTGACGGTGTCGGTGTGGCCGGGCATTCGGTACGCGACTGCCTTTTTTCGGATATCGTAGACTAGGATATCACAATCAATTCCTCCCGTGTATAATTCGTTCCCCGCCTCTGCGACTGCGACGCTCGTAATTGGAAACTCCGTCTCGATATAATCCACCGCACGCTTCGTCCTCGTATCCCAGATTCCCACACACCCGTCATCGCTGCCACTGACCAGCATTTCCTCGCCGCGCGGACTCACAGCTAGGCAGTTGACGATCTCTTCATGGCCTTGGTGCCGGCGGATGCGGATGCCGGTTTCGAGGTCCCAGGATGCGAGGGTTGTGTCGGCGGAGGCGGAGAAGATGGTGCTGCTGGAGCGGGACCAGGAGAGGTCGAGAACGGCGCCTTTGTGCCCTGTTAGAATGCCGTGGTTGGGACAGGTGCCGGTCGTGTGCCAGAGGAGGATGGTGCGGTCCATGCTGCCGGAGGCGAGGTGGGGGGTTGTAGGGGAGAATCGCGCGCAGAAGACTTCGGCTGTGTGGCCTGATGGGGCATTTTTAGATATCGTACTTTTGAGATTCATAGCATAAAGGCATATCATTGATTGAACTCACCAGATAGCTCCATTATGGGCGCTTGGAGTCCACTTGTACGTGGCACCTAGGCTCACCGATCCATCAGCCGGCCTTCTTGTTGTGGTCGTTCAGCACACGAGCTTTGGCATGGATGTGGTAGTGGGAAGGGCTACTTACAGCTTGTATGAGAGCCCCTGAGCTGGTAGAGCCATTGGTGACTGCTACTGCCTTGCCATTGATGTCTGCACTGGATTTCTGCCGCTTTACTACCATTTGGGAAGACCCAAAGGAGTTTGAAGCGGGTCGTTTTGATGCAGACATGTTGGCTGGATCTGCTGGCTAGGTGCTTGTGGTTATTCAATATCCTAAAGACGTCTGGAGAAAGTTCATAAAACTCCGAATATACAAGCGCAAGATTTGGCTGTTACGATTGAATGTTCGTTTTTGACATGTCTGGGCGAAGGCCTTTTGTGATAGGGCTGATCGGCAAGCGCTAGCCGCGAGCGATATCAATATGGACCCTATCAATATTGGCCCCCAAGTGCCATTCTGGGATCATTCCACTCACTCGGTACCGAGGGAACTCACTATCGAGGAAATCCTGCGAGGGGCTTCCCGTTTTCTGCAAGCTATCTGTTCCCGCTTTACTTTAGTACTGGCCACCCCCCAGCTTGCGTAACTCCAACGTCAATGGCTAGGTGACACTTAGCAAGGAAGCTATGGCATCAACGAAGGCTGCGAGGCTTGGTGAAGAGTATGTTTCCTTTTCTTGAGGCTGTACATCGCTGACTACGTTGTAGGGTATGGAAGTGAGTGTTTGTCTCCTTCTAGCGCATACTCGTGCACCGCGTGTCTGACTCGTACCAGGACCAGAGTCGACAAAGTCAATGCCGAGCTTGTCACTTTGACTTACGGCACGATGGTAGCTCAGCTTTGCTCGGACTTGGACAGCAATTATGCAGAAGTTAATAAGCAGCTGGATAAGATGGGTTACAACATTGGCATGCGCCTTGTGGAAGACTTCTTTGCAAAGTCCGGGACGCAAAGGTGCGCAAATCTGAGGGAGACTGCAGAGACGATATCGAAAGTACGTACAAAATGATGTTGGTTAGCGGCCTGAGAGCAGGAAATGAGTCTTTGGGCTTCTGAGCTGAGTGATTGGCAGATAGGCTTCAAGATATTCCTAAACATCACACCAACAGTCACGAACTGGACGGCGGATAACAAGCAGTTCTCGCTGATATTCGAAGAGAATCCGTTGGCAGACTTCGTTGAATTACCTGATGATGGAAGAGCGCAAGATGAGCTGTGGTATTCGAATATTCTTTGCGGAATTCTAAGGGGCGCTTTGGAAATGGTACGTATAGCTATCTTGCTGTGCAGTATGCTTTTTACTTATCTCTACATGAAAGGTCCAAATGCAGGTTGAGGTACATTACGTTAGTGATGTCCTGAGGGGGAATGACACTACCGAGATGCGGATTACGTTGTTGAGATACATTGAAGACGAGATGCCTCCAGATGATGAATGAAGTACTATGGCACATCAAGTCCTAGCTCATACAATTCTTCAATTCTTCTCGAGAAAGCCCGTTAATATTAGTTAAAGCCGCGAAGACCTATCCTGGTGGCGGCCGAGAACGGGAAGCTGATCTGAACTATTGCGCATGTTGATGACAGTGGGTTCGATCTCCGAAATCAAGCACAATGCTTTACCTCTACTGACGCCCTGTTTGCCTTTGACTTTGCCTGAGGTTATGGCATAACATACGGTGAGGTCGGATGAATCTTACACAGCTTCTACTGGTCCATCTCCAGAATTTGCTGGCAGTGCTGTCATAGCAGGGTTTCCAAACGCTGAGAGCAGTCAAGCGCACGCCAATTAAATCTGGCATGCTTTTCAATAGGTGGCTCTGCTTGGTCTTGGCGGTCACGACTTTGAGGACACAAATTTGGTCCTAAGGAAAGTTCGACAAAGACCCTTTAGAGTCTCAACGAGCCTTGATTGGGTGCCGTAGACATCCGGTGACATTGTTCAGTGTACCTTGCGGTTGCCTGTTGAGTTATAAGCACATCGGGATAGAAATTGCCCGAGTGCAAGTGAGCATACCCATACGAAATCCTCCTTCATCGTGGCCACACTTAACCGTGCGGCTCGTGAGGCGAAGGTATCACTAAGCACGGACACCCACACCAGAATTTCTGGCCCATTTGTAAAGAGAATCGTGGTATATTGTATCAGCCTCGCAGGCTGCGTATCAGACGCAACAGATCAGAGATTAAGGGTCGAGGTCGTGCTCGTGCTCGTGCTGCAATCTACACTCCACTACGAGTATACGCGGGGGCACTAGTGGTCTGCCGCCTTACGCTGAGATTTCCCTCCAAGCTGCCTCCGCATCCGCCGACCGACAGAACCCAAAGTCCACTCTCCAGAGCCACTCACCAACTGTCCGAAAGACCTCTTCCCTGTTGCTGGGTGCGAGGCACGAACTTAACGTCGGTTATCACACCGTCAACACTCCTTGGCCTTGACGGATTGATCATCAACGGTGCCTGTGCTTGTTCCAGCTCGTCACCGACTCAGCATTGCCTCATCAGACGGTCGCAAATGCCGCAGATCTGAATCTGATCTCCTGGTCACCTACTACTGCATTGATTACACTTCACGCGCACCCTTATATTTCCGCTGCCGTTCTTAGAGGCCATCATACTACTGAGAATAGTCTTGGGACACCTCAGGCTGCGTATCCTCATTGGTACCACTCGCATCGCTCACCGCGCCCCTCATAACCCCCGAAAGCTTCGTGCAACGTCAAGCGCCTAGCCTCTCTGAACCACTCATGAATTCGCGGCATTGATATCGTTGAATCGACATTCAAAGGTCACCTCACCCCGCCACGTGCGCGATCCCCGGAGGAGCTCCCACAACCTTCACCAGCATGAATCAAATGAACATGGCTGGTTTCAATGCCGGCGGCCCCGGCCTTGGGAACATGCCCATGCAGAACAATGGTCCGAACGGAGCCGTGGGAAGGATGATAGATGAACACCCCCCAATCGAGGACACGAACTACGAGGCAAAGCTCAACACCTTCATCTATGGGTATTTCATGACCAAAGGCAAATACGACGCGGCAAGAGCTTTGAAGGAAAGCGGGATGCAATTTGATCCTCCCTTAGACGGTAGCGATGGTGGTATGAATGGCGCAGAAGATAACATGCAGACTGACTCGAAAGACGGTATAGACATGGCGCGCCCAGGGGATCTTCCTGATGTCAGGTCTATTCAGAGCGATGGCCAGGGCGGCTCCTTCCTCTTAAGCTGGTTTTCGCTGTTCTGGGATGTATATTTTGCGCAACGCAAGAGTTCGCGAGCAACTTCAAATGCTGCCATGTACGTGCAGCACACTCAGGTATGTAAAGCATGATTGAGTGAAGGTCCTTATGCTCACGCATGAGTGCAGCAACAAGCTAGGCTCCGTCAAGATCAACAGCAACATCTATTACGAGGGATCTCTATGGGACCAAATGGCGTCGACATGAACTACAATATGATGCGGTTTCACAATGGCATGAACAATGAGAATTTGCAGCGAAGGGCTCAATTGAACCGTGGTGGATTGCAACCGTATGTTAGCTCTCTAAAAAGCTATTGTCACCCTTTTAACTGCCCCTTGGCTGTTGACGGAATCGATCTCTATAGACGCTGACACCATTGACCTTAGGACCCCCCAGCAGCTGGCTCAGATGCGGACTCAGCAAGGGCTATTGCAAAATCACCAGCAGATGCGAAGGGATCCGTCCGAGATGGATATGAACGGCCAAAGACCACGCACGCCCTCTAACGGCGACCATGCTCCCTCGCCGTCTAAGCGATTACGCATAGACAGCATGCCCTTCAATGGGCAAGGAATGATTCCTAACGGAGGACGAGGCCCACCACCAGGGATGCCCGGGCATATGGTGGGAGGAGATGCAGCAGCTACCAGCGCTGCTGCTCAGAATCTACTGGTGAATCATGGAATCAATCCAGGTAATTTATCCGAATCCCAGTTTCAGTCCTTCCAGCAGCAGAACCCCGCTGTTCAGCAAAAGTCTATCCAAGTCTATGCCCAAAATCTTAGAAAAAATCAGCGCCAACAGAGTATGTCAATAGCTGGTGGAGATATGACAGATCAGGGCTCACCTATTGTGGCTTCAGGTATGGACCTAGGAGGTATGGGGGCTGAATTCTACAACGGCAACAATGCAACAGCGATGCAAATGCGAGGAGGCGCTCCAAACGTGGCCAACGGTGGAAATGGAGGCAACCATGCCTTGCAAGATTATCAAATGCAGTTGATGCTGCTCGAGCAGCAGAACAAGAAGCGATTGCTCATGGCACGGCAAGAACAAGATACAGTAGGTGGCGGTAGACCTGATGGAATGCCAGTAGGGATGCCTGGTCAGGGCTTTCCCCCAGGCATGTCACCAGGTAGTAGAGGTGGACCTTCACCTGGCCCACCTGGCCTCGATCGTAAAGGAGGCACACCGAAAATCAACCAGGTAGGATTGCCAGGATCGCCGATGCCAGATGCGATGCGAAATTCACCTGCAGCGATGAACTTCGCTCAGATGAACCCCGACCCGTATAACCAGATGAATGGCAATGGCATGCGGCCTCCCAGCTCGCATCCCACATTCCCTAATGGACAATATCCTCCACAGCAATTGGAGGCAATGGTGAGAGCACAGCAAGGACAAGCACGGATGCCAAATGGGAACGGATGGCAGCAGGGACCGCAGGGTCAAACGCCTATGATTCAACAACCTCAACCACAGCAACCTCCACCCATGGGCACGCCGCAACAGCGCAACGAAATGCCACCTCCTCAGGCTGTCCCCAACGCTATAGCTAACGGCCGCCCCACTTCGCCTGCTGCTGCTGCTCCGCCCACCCCTCAACAAAGTAGTAAAGCGAAACCGACCAAAGCCGCGAAAGAGCCAAGCCATCGCAAGGTAAGCTATTGTTTCCATGAGCGTAACCTTGTGAGCTTCACTTCTAACATCAAATCAAGAAACCCGTAAAGAAGGGTTCAACGAATAACCCTAGCGTTGCTCCAACCCCAAATTCTGAAGCCGATAATGCGCCACCTACGCCGACGCCACCCACGCCAGTGACACCGCGACACGTACAGTCATTTGCCAAAGAGGAACAGGCACAGCCTAATGTGATGCAAGGCATTACTGCAACTGCTCCTGAGCCGCTTGCTCCGCAGCCAGACCCTAATGCTATGCAATTATTTGATGCAAATGATGTAGGTTTCGAATCACGGCTACATACATTGAATCGTATTGTCTGCTAACTCATCATGTCTCTAGTATAATCCGGACAATATGGCCTTCAACAATCAGCTGGACAATCCGGACATACTCGAGAGCTTTGATTTTGAGCAATTTTTGCAGAGCACCGAAGGGGACTTTAGTTTCGACCCCACAGCATTCGAAGGTGGGGATGGGATTGAAGCTGGCATGGGTGGTGGTACCTGACGCAGCGTTCTAAATGATCTCTTGGAGAGAAATCTTGGCCACTCGCGCATCTTTTCTCTATGCAGCGAAGCTTAATCATCCCAGCTCGCAATCTCGACTTAAAAGCTCATCATCCGGAGTCCTGTTGATACCAAGGGCGGCGATCGGCGTTATGGCCTCTTGCGCCTGGCTACAGTAACGGCGTTCATAAAGCCTCGAATTCGTCTATACCTCTGTGTGGGGTCGGCATATCCCCTCTACGGACCGTGGCGTTTCATGTCTAAAGTTTTGTTCTTCGATATTCTTTTTTTTGGACCGTCGGACAGTTGATTAATATGCAGGTTGTATACGGTGGTCTCTTGGGTACGAGAAGGGAGGGATAAGGATCATGAACATGATCACCAGGTTCCCATGTAGCTATGACCTCTTGCGTTCATATAGTAACCAGCGTGGATAACGGTCAGTAAATCATAAAGTTAGAGACTAGCAGGAACGATGATTGGTGAATGTTGGTATGTATCTTACCAACATAGACTTTCCAAGTAGATCCTCTCTACCCACTCATGGCAGATTTACTTGATACACTCATCTCCTGTAGCTCTTGACATCCCCAAAACCTGTGAAAGCAAACACTGATAGTGTTGGAAACATGAACATGTCTGATTATCTGCCATCAATGCAGTCTATAGTGTTGTACAAGTCCACACGGAAAACTGCAGCTATCATGCTCCACCTATCACTCCCCATGGATCGTCATCCACCTCCCCTCATAGAACATAAATTGACTACCGATCAATTCAACTCCTTTAGCTGAGTCTTTCATTCTAAGATGTCTGACCTCCTTGCATCCCTCCTCGTCACAAAGTCAAACAGCAGCCAGGAGTCCTTCCATTCTAGCTCCTCCCAACCTCCTCCCAGCTCCGCGCCCGTCGCTACATCTTCATCCCCAGACGTGAATCACCCAGCCTCAAGTCAAACACAAGCTCCGGCATTCCCAGATGCGGGCTTCCCCGTCTACGATATCGATTTATATTTAGCTGATCCCAAGGACGCAGCCTCGTCAACCCCAGCTCCAAATAAACGAAGCATTTCGCAGCACGAGTCTACTCAGGTGATCAGCAATCAATTGGAGCCTGTTTCCCTTGGATCTAGGAAGCCCAGGTATCATATGGCAGCTCTCAACACATTATGCCAGACCAAGGGGCTCACCCCGGTTTTCGAGATTGACGGGCTAGTGGATTTTGGTGGAGTGGTAAAGATTGGTGGGACTACGGTTACAAGTGAAGAACGGTGGAGATCTAAGAAGGATGCGAAGGAGGGGTTGGCGGAAAAGAGTCTGGACGTTGTGAAGACGATGGATGCGAAAGGAAAGCAACCCGAGACATCAGGTGAGGCAGGGAAGAACTGGGTTGGAATGCTACTTGGTAAGCCCATAAACCTGGAATAGTTTTATGAGTTCTATCTTCAGCCGATTTCTGCTCGTCAATCGCGAATAAACTGCGAAGAAGCACACTAAAATTGGTACTATCTTTCCACAGAATACCACAACTGCATCGATCCGTCCCGTGGCCCAATATATGAAGAGTATGTCCTCGGCTCATCTTTCTCTTGCGAATGCACAATCTCCTCTCGTCCTACTCAACCGTTCGGGTCTAAGACGGAAATGTTCTCCTCTAAGAAAGCTGCAAGAGTGAACGCCGCAAAGCAAGCAGTTGAGCATCTCATCTCGGAAGGGGAGCTCAATCCCGATGGCAGTACCAAGGCGAGGAAGAAAACTATGGTTGGAGCACCAATTGGAGCAGCAGTTGGAGCAGCAGTTCGCATGGAAGGCAAGGGGCTGAAACTGAAAGTCTCCAGGAATTCATCGTACGCGCAAAAAGTCAACGGTAAGCTCGAAATTAAGTTACTACTGTTCTCTAGATGCTAATTCTAGTCCTAGACATATGCCCCCTGCTAGGACTCAGCGCACCGCAGTACAAGCTCGCACCTGTATCTGCTCTCGCACCCAACATGCTAAGTGGGCATGCCTCCTTTCCCAGCCAACCGGGGGTGCCTGAAGCGATAGGGGAAGCGAGGAATGTGTATGGGAAGAAGAATGCCAAAGAGGAGGTAGCTGAAGGCGTGTGGAAGTTCCTCCTTGAATTCGCCAAGAAGCGAGATGTGGAAATAGAGGAGACTGGTGGTTTAGGCTTCGATTGAAAACGCAAGGCCAGATAAACGCAAACCTGTGGAAGGGATGGACGAGAGGAACGCCTAGGGGATACGATGATAATAAGCATGATCTATGATGCAAGCATTCACAATTTACGACAACGATGACTAAAGTAGGTAAAGTGTTTCCTTCTCCAAAATTATCTAGGTAGGATCTTAGACTGGGTCCGTAACATTACCGTTGGCATCCTCAGATCTCTCAAAACCAATCTGGACAACGAAATACGTTGCGATAATGTCGCCACATCTGACTCCCAAGTGGGAAAGCTTGGTCTTCACACATCTTCGAAATTCAATGATTCCCCAAACAACGCAAAAAGGCGGATGTTCTTGGCTTGATACGTTACATTGACACGAGGGACCTTTAGGCTTGTCTTTGATACAAAGCAGGTAATATTCCTGAATGATATTGTCGTTCCACAAACGCTTTGAGCTCGAACGGTCCTTATCACTAAAGGGCGAAAGGATTTTGATGGAGTGCAGATTCACTCGCAGGGTCTTGTGTTGTTGTGTGCAATCTTCGAAGATGATGCTTGACTAATGTTTCAAGGTCTACAACGTTCTATGAGCCAAGAGATTCTATGCTGGTTAGCATGCATCCTTTCTTGCGTTGCTGTTACAAAAGCGTCAAGTTTCGAAGAGGCCTAACCTGAAGATAAATAAATGACCCTGCACACTGTTGGTTTTTACATACGGTTAACAATCACATAAGGTTAATGCAGTTTCGTAGTATGGGTTTTGCTGTTGGGATGTTAGAATTGAAAATATTTAGGAAGGGGTAGCCAGAGCAGGACTAAGGTAGTGTAAGTTTGTCTATATTTGTTCGATTAAGTCCATCTAACCCTACTTTAAAATATATACAGATGTATCAACCCCTCCAAGCCGCCTCACAACTTAGCATCATTCCCCTCATTAACCAACACAAACCGATACCTCGCCATCCCGGCATCCATATCCCTAACCGCCTGATTCGCCTCCCTCAACGGCCTCTCCTGAACCCAAGGCTTCACCCCCTTCCTTGCCGTCAACTCCAACATCTCCTCAATCTCATGCGGCGCTCCAATCGCACTTCCCCCAATCTTACTCCCTTTCTGAATCAAAGAAAACACATTAAACGCTGGAAGGCGATCTTCTGGCGCGCCTACTTGGATGAATTGCCCGTGCGTGCGTAGGAGTTGGAGGTATTTTTCAAGGGGCATGCTAGGGGAGGAGACGGTGCTGACAATGAGGTCGAGGGAGCGGGCGTACTGTTTGGCCCAGTTAGGATCTTCGTCTGTGGCGATGTATTTATCGGCGCCTAGTTTCATAGCGTCGGATTTTTTGGTGGAGGTGCGAGAGATGGCTGTTATGCTGTCTGCGCCAAGGGCTTTGGCGTAGAGGATGCCGAAGTGGCCGAGGCCGCCGACGCCGACGATGCCGACTTTCTTGCCGGGGCCGCAGCCGTTGTTTTTGAGGGGGGAGTAGGCGGTGATGCCGCCGCAGAGCATGGGGGCGGCGTCGGCGGAGGAGATGCTGTCGGGGATTTTGATGACGAAGTGGGAGGGGGCGCGGCAGTGGTCGGCGTAGCCGCCGTAGGATTTGCTGCCGTCGGGGTATTTGCCGTTGTAGGTGCCTACCATGCGTGGGCAGTGGTTTTCCATGCCGCTGGCACATTCTTCGCATTCGGGCTTGAGGCAGGAGCCTGATTGAGCGCCTACACCGACACGGTCGCCTATTCTGTACATAGCTGTCAGTGTGCGTTGATCATGTATTGCAGGATACTGCTGACTTTATGTTTTTCTGAACCTTGCTGCCGACTCTGACTGCGGTACCGACAATCTCATGCCTGTGTATGTGTTAGCAAAGCACATGGGCGAATCTATGCAGGATGGGAGGATTTACCCAACACAGCATGGATATATCGTTGGGGCCCATCCACTACGCAGGGTATGAAGATCTGAGCCACAGATACCGCAGTGTGTGACTTTGATATCGACATCTGTCTCTTCCCATGTTTTTGGTTCATATTCCTTCCATTGCATCTTGCCTTGCGCAGAGCTTGGATCGAGGCCCAGCCAGCCTTGAAACTTGTATTGGGTAGTCATTTTTGCAGTAGAAAGGTTTGCTGTAGGATCGAGGTGGTGGGTAATGGACAGAAGCAATGATTTGGGCTGCAAAAGGACGTTGCTGTAACGAATTTATAGCCCTCATTCTCCTGTGACGCAATGACCCTCTGCCCAGTAACGGGAGTGTTCTTGCCATCGTCGAAGCTTTTCGTCCGTTCGGAGGCCAATAGTAGCGTGATAATTGTAGGAAAAAGAAGTTGTTTAGGGTAGGCGGAAAGGAAGTGAAGTCATTGTCTAAGAATTTTTCCGTTGGGCGGATCTAGATCCGTCGAACACTTGTTTTACTTTAGTAAGCACAGACGATGATAACGGGGATAACATACTTTTCTCCGAGTTCAAATCTTCAAAATTCTGCAACTTGGACCGAGGTAGTCCATCCTTTGCCGTAGTAAGGTCGAGATACAAGCTCGCGGTCGTTCGTTTCCACATTCAACCTTCATTACGTATCTTGCTATTGCCGTTAAATTCGCAACCGCCGTCAGTAGACTCCGCAATGGAACAGTCTTCATCATCAGGGAATCCGATAGAATATAGTGAGTAATGGTTGTCAGCTCTCCGTGGACCCGAAGCACCCATCCAAAGTCAGGCTCTTCGCACTGCTACTGGTTCACATGAAGTCAACTTGACCGCATGCAACGAGCAAAAGGACTGTCATTGACTTCGTGGATCTTTCTATCTCCAAACCATCGACAAAGTTTTATTATTCTTTTATTAGTTGTATAAACACACTGCGAAATTACCTCCCCTAACGTAAGCGAAAGATCAGAATACCAAGTAATACCGAAAGAAACCTTTAGGCAAGAAAACTATTGTCGTAAGTCGTAATCCACAGCCGCAACGCTGATGCTAATCAAAAAGCCTCCAAATCGTAAGAATTTTGTCGTAAACGTCGTCATTTCGTTGGATTCGTATCTAATTGGTGGTATGGCGAGGGTTTAGAGGCTTTCGCGCGTAGACAACGGTCCTACTGCATTGTTAGTTCAGGTAGAGATATGAGACGCCCAAACCCCAATTCTTCCAGTAAGCAGAAGGTGGGTGGAACATACAGAGGCTGGTAGGCGTGGAACTTTCGATTGAGTATGGAAGTCCGCATTTTGGCAGTCCATGTCTTGACTTCCTCCAATGACCACTACAACTTGGTTAGCTCTATTCAGGCGTCATGTAGACTACACATCTCATGGACCTGACTCACCCCCATGTACTGTGTCAATAACCTCAGAGTCCAAGTCTCTAAACCCTCCATCCAATGCCGTGCATTCCATCCTCCTATATCCTTTAGCCTTGGATCCTGAGGCCATTCTCCAATTGGCCACTTATATGTAAACTCCTTAACGTCTTCAAAGCCCGCTTGTAGGATCATGTCTTTAAGATGTGGCTGTATGTTGATCTGCTTTCCAAACCTTTCTGAGGCTTCGATGGCAAGGCGACCTTGATGGTGATAGGCTTCATCCATGTCAATCGAACCGTCGTCGGATTTTAGGACAGGAGATATCTCAGCATGTTCGAGATAGCCGCCAGGAGCAAGGTGGCTGGAAACGAATTCATGATCAGTCTCTTGAGGAAGAATAGGGTGTTCCTGAGTAGACTTACTCATAGCACTCTTTGTAGAAAGCAGACCAATCAGCGATACTGGCGTACAATAGGCGTACATGGACATAGTCGAAGTAGTCTGGTGGATACACCCATTCGCTACAGGCGTCATCAGTCTCCCATCTCAGGTTTGGCGGCTGTGGCACTCTCTGGATTGGTGAAAGATCGGTCCCTGATTACCTCTGTCAAAAATATGTTCTGTGCTGGCCCAGAATGGAATTGGCAATACCAATCACTTCTGCTTCCGGATACAGGTCTGCAAAATCCCTAAATTCTTCAGTCTCCTGGCAGCATGAGCTTGACGAATTGCCTTACGACGCCCATACGCCTATCCCAGTGCCAATGTCAATGACTCTCTTTGGAGTTTGTAACGGTGCAAGCATGAGTTTATCGTTGAAAGTCAAGAGGAAGAGGTGATGCCTGTAGATGGCAAGTTGGTTCAGTAGTACTTCAGGCCATCTTGCTGAATTGTTATGTGGGCGAGACTTACGCGATGAGGTCTAACCGTAGCGCCTCATCATCATGTGGCATCCAGTATGCACCATCGCCTGCGTTGTCAGCAGTCTGTACGGTGCCATGACCTATGGCCTCCATCCGACGTACGATATGTGTGGTATTTCCTGTTGTTCTCTAGGCGGTAATGCTTGAAGGATGAAACCATAGACATTCGCCTATTTCCATTGTTAGTAGGCGGATATTGGAACTGCTATTACAGAATACAACAATGTTACTCACGAGGAGTCTTCGAAGATTGAGCTGCCATCGTCCTCGTAACCTTCGTCCTGGCGCCTGGGTCAACAATCACCCAATACAGGGTCCGTGCAGTGCGGGCTCTTACAACGGGGATTTCTGCACTGCCTGAAGCCATCCATGTGCGAGATGGTGAGGTTTGCTCTGTTGTCTTGACCGTGTATTTGGTGTGATGAAGCCTAGTGAAAGGGGACGGGTCGGGGACAATGTAGCTAGTGGGGCGCTGGAAGTCAGAATTCGGAGAATTGCTGGTCAAAAAGTTGCAAATTTGGAGAGGCGGAAACAGAATAGAAGTGCTCGAGCGCTCGAGAAGTCGCTCGCTGTGCAGAATGGGCCTGACACATCATCAGCATTAGTGAGGGGGCTATCATGATGATGGTGCTGCAGCGGCGGAGGGGAGCAATTGGGGTGAGGGATTGGCTGCCGCATACGCTACTATACGCTACAAAACGGCCTTAGAAATTGACCATTTTGCCTGAAGATCCAATAGGGCGGAAGCCAATCACGAGTCGCACTCCGACGGCACCCCACCACCAGTCCAGGGACGGGACCAGGGTGCCGGTAAACTCTCCATACAATGGGGCCCGTCACTCAATGGCCTGACCGAATAATGGGGATTTCCGACTCTGGTACTTGGGATCAGAGGGACAACGACCTCGCATATCTTGATGCATCTGTTCTTGGATTCATCTCATGCACCATTCTCTTTCACTTTCCTGAGAATCCTTGCCCCCGTTGCTCGCGACCGACACTGCTGGCGAAAAATAACCGGCGCACGATAGGCACCTGCAGGTTCAATGCATTGTACAGCAGCGCAAAGTCAATCTTCTCCGAGACTGGCAGATGGTCTCCATCGTTCCCATGTTCGCTCGGCATTCAAGATGACCGAAGATTCCAAGTCCTGCAGTCCTTTAAGATAGCGCTGAGACTCCATGCTGGACCCTTTCTGGTCACTACCCCACAGCTGAGCGGCCAATCGAGGCGGAGTCCAGTCGAGAGCATTGGGGTCAGTACGAGAACACTTGAATGGAGATCCTCGGTCATATAGAGTCTATTAATCTATCCTTGCTAATCGTATCATCTCTGACTAATTGAATGCCACCATGAACGCCTGAATGCTATGCAACGCTCGAATTGACAAATGATAAGGAGTGGCTTTGTCATCAATGGCTATTCCCAGCTCTTTCTAATTTCTATTCTTCCCGAGCACCTTGATATCCTAACCCCATTAAGCCATGTCCTTGGGCGGCACCGACTTGCTACGACGCCAGAGGCAGACGCTGCACATAGCAGAGAAAGCGAAGAGGATGCTGAATGCTGTCAGCACCAAAATCTGTGGAGTAGCAGCAGAGAACGGCTTACCAGAGAGCAATACTTAAGCCCCAAATGGCCTTCATCTCGTAACAGGTGGTCTTGTTGGCGCCGATCCAGTTGCTGTAAACAACCTTTCCTCCTTGATTATGAATGGTACTCTTGAGCTCGCTGTTCAATTCAGCCGCGGATTCAGCAACGCTGTTGGAGCCGATGACTTGGCAGTCCAAGTAGGACAATGGCTTGCCGACCACGATTGCGACAACTGCTATGGCGATAAGCATCGTGCCATCCATGCCGGTGTTGATGAGATATGGGAGGATGTTGTCAATGTGGAGGATATAGGTAATAGCGCAGTAGAGGACTGCAATACAGGTCTGGAAGTGTGTAAGCATAGCTCATTGGCTACAACACGAAAATGCATACCACACTGAGCGTGCCGACCAGTTCTTCGGAAGGAGTGTCGTTTGCCTGTACCATCTCTGAGATGAAGTTGGCGGCCATGCCAATGCAGCCAAGTAGAGAGACAACTTGTAGCACGCGAACAAGCTTGAAGGTCGCACCAAGAGCTCCATAATCGGGTCCAGCCATTGCGAAAGCTGATAAACAGGCACGTAGTAGTTGGGGGATCAATTAATGGAGAGCGGAAGCAGTAAATGCTACAGATATAACGTAGAAAGTTGAACAAGAACAGGTTTGTGACAGGTGACAGCCAATATAAAGGACCGTGTGTTGTAAAAATTACCAAGGCAATTAGTTCAAGCTGACTGTAATGAATGTCTTAAGGAAATAGACAAGACAAGGAAAAAGGAAATGACGAAGATTGAGACGGAAGCGTTTGAGGAAGTTCTGAGAGACTGTGGTTCTGATGTGGAGGAAAAACATTTGGAGGTACATTGACCCGCCTTAAGTATACAGAGGTTCCAGCCTTGAATATCTCTATTGCCCTAACAACCTGGTTGCCCACTATTATTTCTAAAGATGTAACTACTCGGAAAGACCAGTTTCACGATTTCCTCAGAGAAACCTTCGTAGCCAATAGTGGCCCGATCCTAAAATTGAGGCTCCTCGGTTGCTGCCGAGACTGGCGCTTAGCCATCCTCAGCTCTTGACCTATCGACCTGCGAACAAGCGGCGATAAAGCTTGGACCACTGAGGTCGCAGAAGGTGCTTGACGATTTCCTGGCAGAAACGGCCATCTGTAACGGCTAGTGACTGTTGGATCTTGCTTGGCTCTAGCCGGGTAAGAATAGAAAGGGAAGCCATGGATCGGATCGTTTCAGGCTCTTCCGTATCGTGACGCTGATGTATTTGCGTATCTGCCAACAACAGACCTTGCAAGGAAACAGTAGTACGACAACAAGAGACATTTCATAGTACGAACGAAATGAAAGGTAGATCAGACAAAAAGTGGA
Organism: Cladonia metacorallifera KoLRI002260; assembly: GCA_000482085.2. Classification (NCBI taxonomy): domain Eukaryota; kingdom Fungi; phylum Ascomycota; class Lecanoromycetes; order Lecanorales; family Cladoniaceae; genus Cladonia; species Cladonia metacorallifera. The sequence continues at coordinate 909,112 of KI911110.1, forward strand.
TATTCTCATAGAGTACGAACCAGACGAGAATAGGAACGACAATAATAGCGCTCGACACCACTTGCAACCTTACCAGGGATCCCTAAACAAAGGAATCACCAGATAACAATAGATGATGCTTTATAGTTGCGCCGGCTTCTCTCATTGGCATGCAAGGATCCTGTAGGTAGGTAGGATGAAGGATTCCAATCGCGATAGTCTGACAGCTCAAGTGGCTAGTCCAAGAACGGTAAAGAACAGATTCTTATCTTATCGCAAGCCTCGGCGGAATTCCGAGCTCATGCTCTTCCAACCCCTCTTTGAGCTTCGGCAGGTCTCCCAGTCTTACAGCAGAGTGAACACAGAGGATGTTGCCCCCATTCGACTACTTCGAGCATCGGCGAGCGTGGTAAAGGCTCTCATTCCCGGGTCCTAGTGTTCCCAAAATCTATACTGACTGAGTTCTTATCTAAGCCAACGTAAACAAATCGAACGCAGCACCCGGATCGCCAATCTTCCCTCTTACTACCACAGTCCCATAACACCCTCAGATCGCGACATCCTTTCGAAACCCATTGAGGTACTCGTCCAAGATGTTCATAAAAAGCTCCTCAACCCCGTCAATATCCTTCACACTTACGGAAAAGTTGCCGTTAAAGCACATGAAAAGACGAATTGTCTAACAGAGGTTATGCTGCCAGAGGCTGAGACGTGGGCTGAAAAGGAAATTAACCTGGAAGGGCCATTGGCGGGTATACCGGTGTCGTTGAAGGATTCGATAGCGGTGAAAGGGTTCGATGTTAGTGTCGGATATTCGTGCAATACGGGAAAACCATATGCAGAGGATGGGAGTTTGGTAAAAATCTTGAAAGCTGCTGGTTGGTCCTATCCTCCTTACATACAGTGATCATGGTGGCATAATTCCCCTTCCATAACAGGCGCGATTCCGTATGTGAAGACCAACCTGCCAATCACACTCCTCTCATTCGAATCGTCGAACGATGTTTGGGGTCGCTGTCTCAACCCGCATAATCCTCACTATTCCCCCGGCGGCAGCACAGGTGGTGAATCTGCCCTATTGGCCTACGGTGGTGGCCGTATTGGTATTGGTAGCGATGTTGCAGGATCCGTGCGCGCACCAGCGCATTTTTCTGGCATATATTCTCTAAGATGTAGTACGGGCCGATGGCCCAAGATGGGTATGAATACGAGCATGCCGGGGCAAGAGGGTATACCAAGCGTTTTCAGCCCCATGGCGAGGACACGAGAGGATTTAGCATATTTTTCAAGGAGCCTGATCGGAATGAAGCCGTGGAAGTGTGACCATACTGTCCATCCCATTGAGTGGAGGATAGACGAAGAGCAGAAAGTCAAGGAGCAGAAGAGGTTCAAGATTGGTGTCATGAGGACCGATGGTGCTAAGATCTTGATCAATGGTCGAGTTTACACAATGCTAACCGTTCAAAGGCGTAGTCGACCCGTCGCCGGCCTGCGCCCGCGCTCTCGAACGTACGATCTCCGCCCTACGCTCCCAAGGTCATGAGATCGTGGACGTAAATCCGCCGTCGCCTTACACAGCTCTGCAGATCGCATCTCAACTCCTCATCGCCGACGGCGGCAAGACCTTCTTGTCATTCTTTCGCACTGGCGAGACCAACGATCCCGGCGCTCGGCAGATGTCCCTTTATATGAAGATTCCCCGGCCCTTCAAATATTTTTACTATCTTTGGGTGAAGTATGTTAAGCGTGACGCAATCTGGGCCGGGTTGCTTGATGATTGGCACCCGAAAAGCGCTTATGAGCAATGGAAGTGGGTGGCGAAAAGGGAAGCGTATAAAGCGAGTTGGCATGAGTGGTGGAACGGCGAGGCGTTGGATTTCATGCTGACGCCCGTTAATGCCACACCTGCGGTACCACATGGAGGTATGAAGGAGGCCGTGAGTAGTTGCGGTTACACATTTTTGTTCAATCTGGTAGGTTTTTAAGGGACATTTCACTCCAGCGCCTAGAACACTGACAATCATGACAGCTCGATTATTCGTGCGGTGTTATGCCCATCACCCATGTCGATAGGGTACTCGATAGACTGCCGGCTTCGTTTCGGTTCAAAGACTTGAACGGAGTCGCGAAGGGAGCATATCAACATTACGATGCTGAAAAGATGCATGGCTTGCCTGTTGCAATTCAAGTCGTGGGGCAGCGGTTGCAGGAGGAGCGGGTACTGGCGATCATGGAAAAGGTAGAGCAGGCTTTGGAAGGGACTGGAGGGAAGTATGACCTCTTGGAGATAGAGTAGGACACAGCTACCGGTAATCGGTATTCTACAGGGTATCTGCGAGCTTTGAGGTGATCATGCTGAGCCGCGCGAAGAATACTGCCCTAGCTCGTCCATTCTCGTCTTCAAATGAGACAGGATCCGTCCTGACTGGCCGTCTTTCCTGATGAGTGCCGCTAGGTAATGATATCTCTGCGGTTCTACCGCTCACCCTGAGCTCACAGGTGGAATAATGGCGACTTCATCGCCTTCGTTGATCACCGTGGCATCCGAACTCTTGCACCCGCCCGTGCCCTCTTGATCTTCGACGTCAACATAGCTTAGGTTTAGCGTGACTGCGCTGCTCGATAAAACGGCTTGTCCGATGCCAGGATATAGCTTCTCCAAATGAGCGAATAGGTCTGTGAGGGCAAGTGGGGCAGGGACATCATCTAAGGACTTCCTAGTAAAGCTTGCGGCTGAGGCAAAGTAGAGAAGGCGAAAGTGACCTTTGGGAGGCTTGCTAGACATCTTGTACCTGCAGCTATAGAAGACACGTTATGGTCAGCAATCGATATCCCTTTTACCAACGTAGTGAGGAATAATGTCATGCCACAGAGAGGGTCAGATTTTTAATGCTTTTCTAGAAACGGAGCCACATGAAACTCCCTCGGATAATACATGCTATATTTGAGCCTCATCATATCCTAGAGTGACTTGTACTTAGATAAAGCTGACTTACGAACAATACAGCCAAGTATAGCGGGCAAGGCAAGCCGACAGTTCTGTTGGCAGCTAAAGTACTGCTGATGAGGTAACTTGCTTTATTGTTTCCTCGACTTGAAAAAGTGTCTTGGCAATGAGCGCCACTCTAGAATCGGCGTTTCAACGAAGCATTAATCCTACACTCAACCCTCGAACAGCCCAGCATAAGTGCTGGATGTGCGCTCTAGACTTCCGCCGTTACAGCTCAAGCCGGATAAGAAAGACCGTTGCGAGTAAGTCAAGCGGTCACTCTTTATATATCCCTATTCTATGTCTGTGACTGACCTTGGAAAGCTGGTCGTGTTCGACTGTCTAGGGGCCCGAATCCACGCCTGGTCGTTAAAGACACCCTATTGCACGCGGATAGCGAAGCGACTGCAGAAAGCATACCAACCCAAGACCGTACTGTTCGTCCTCCAGACTCAATCCTACAACCTGACAGTGGAAAGACGAGGCCGAGAAACACACAGCAACTCGGGCTACCGGATAGAGATTCAGGTCAGCACTGAAAATACCATTGGAAAATTTGATACCTGTTAGGCTGAGTGTAAACAGCAGGCGAACTGTCCAGTCAAAATGGAATTCGAAGCCACACAAAAGCACCCAAGATTCGTAAATTTCTTAAAGCTGCCCCTCAATATGAGCATCATACCCTATCTCGTGACCATACCCTTTTGATACGCTTGGAGGGACGGCCACTGGGTGAGGCCGAGGACTTTCACGAGGTACTGGACTCGGCCCTCGATGCTTTCAAGAATCTGCAGCTATCAGCCTCACGTAAAACTACCGAGCGAAATACTTCAGATTCAGTGCTATCGTCAGGATTTCGAGCTCTGTCTAACACACACGCTACGCGTCCCACGAACATAGTTACAAGCCATCATAATCTGGGCACCTCACAGAGACGGTATTCCATTAAAATAAATACAATTGGCCCAAGCAGACAGTATGCGACAGCAACTGTGAGTCTATTAGGCTTATTACTCGTGTAGGATGGTATGATTGACGTCCCGCAGACCCAAGCTCCCCGTCGGCCTCCTCCGCCTAATCTGCCTAATGGCCTCGAAGACGCGAGCTTGAAATCTATCTTGAGCGGAGGAAGCATTCGGGAGCACCTGAGATTATGGCAAGAGCAGCATGATCTGGAGACAAAGCTGGTAGCTCCAATGGTTCCAATTTCCAACACGACTGATGCCAGTCGAAATCTATACACGCAGTCAGGCGAAGATGGCAGCTATCAAGTCCTCTCTCAAGATGAGGAAGCCGAAGATGTTGCAGCTACAGTAATGGAACCGCATGCAGATGACCGTACACCAACGCTACTCGGGACCCAGAAATATCTGAGACGGGGAGATCTAGTAGAGCTTGTAGCAGGCTCTGAGCCATTACTCGCAATCTTCGTTAGAAATATAGTCGGCCAACAATTACAGTTTTATACGATCCGCGGTGAATGGGTAAATAGACGCAAGACCTACATACGGTTTGCGGTTCCTGGGTTCGTACACCCCACCGAATTAGGCGATATCATGCCATACCTGCCCGAGGAAGAAATCGGCGGTAACCGTCTCGATACGCTCCAGCCCTTGAAAGCCAATGCACCGCGAGATGTTGGTGCAAACCTTATAAGAAAGATATCAATCTTTCAACAGGCTGCTGATAGCGTATTCAGAAGGAATGCCGATAGGCTGAATCGTATTTACGAGCTTATTGCCCCAATGAACGAGGGTGAAGGACCTCGTAAAAAAGGCCTGAGGGAGATTGCCATGATAGTCTTGCGGAAGAAAGATCCGACTGAGCTTACCCAACCGATGTTATGTGCTGTACATAGGGCCTTAATCCCATTACAGAACATTGTATGGGTCCATAGCTATGATCTTCGAAATCCGGTATTTGAGATTCATTCTGAGCGAACCATGAGAGAAATTACCCAAGTCCGTGACTGGGTGCGAGACTACCAAGAGGGAACTACTGAGAAGGTAATGGAGTCTTTCTCTGTAATCTCTGACTCGGCTGTGGCAGGGCATTTGCAAAACCCCATTTCTTCTTTTGTACAAAAAGCTCAAGCAGCAATAGCGCAAAGTCGGCTGTCACGTCCTCTTTCCGCAAGCGGCGCTGTGGGTCCAAGCTTGGTGAAGGTCGAACCTGTCCCTCCAGCTTCAAGAGTATACAGAGAGATCCGCGGCCAAGTTTTTGATGACAATGAGAAGGCCATCATCCGGTATTTTGATGCGTGGGTTGCTTCTCGATATATCAACGGGTTCACAAATCTGAGCTCCATGGGTCCAATGATACTCCGCGCAACAGGAATGTATGATAACCTACCATTATCCAGGGACATCGGGTTTACTTTCCTTCAGGAGCTTGGCATCATTACCCCCTGGGAGGACAGATCATGCTACAAGTTAGCGGGCATGAGGCTCCCAGGTCACGGCCTTGTTTCTGAGGAAACAACCCAACTACAACGTAAAGCTCAGCAATGGGCTAGAAGACTACTTTCAGAGAACCCTACGATCAAGCTGGAAGACTCTATGGCAACTTTGAGAAGAGATTGGGACAATCTACCGGTGTTCTGCATCGATAGCGCTGACACTTTGGAACGTGACGATGGGATTTCTCTGCAACCAGTGGAAGGCAGCTCAACGGAGTACTGGGTCCATGTTCATGTTGCGAATCCCTCTGCTTATATTACCCAGGATTCTCATATTGGACGATACGCTGCACAACTCTCACAATCCGTGTACCTACCAGAACACAAATATCCTATGCTCCCTCCCTCATTAACAGATGGACACTTCAGTCTCGCAAACGGCCGATCGTGTTTGACTTTTAGTGCAAGAATCTCATCAGAAGGTGATATCCTTGAGAATGCAATAAGCTCAGGTGTAGTACGGAGTGTTCATTATTTGACACCTAACATGGTCGCCCGAGCACTTGGCTTAAATGTTGCGGAGCAATCGGATTCCATTTCACTGTTGAGCGTTGGTGGCAAGCTCCCCACCAATATACGCGTGCATGAAAAGAAAATTAGCGAAATCCTGGAGGACGGCCATCTCAGCAAACTTCGCCAACTTTTCGAACTTAGTCAGGCTGTTTATCAGAAGCGCATCAGCAAGACTGGTATAGATTTCAGTTCATGGAGACCTGCCACATCCGTACGGCCCCAAGTCTTCTTGAGTGAGGTCCCGGAAAGGCTTTCACAGGTGAACGACAGTAGGGTTAGACAATACGAAGGCGATCCTATCATTTCCCTGGAAGTCAAGCAAAGCGGGGCCACTTTGGTGAACGAAATGGTCGCAGAATTCATGATAACTGGTGGCAGGGTCGCCGCTTCTTGGTGCGTGGATCGGAATATACCCATTCCATATCGGGGTATTGAACGCGATCCAGAGCCAAGGATACAGCCTGAAGAATTCAAAAAGACTTTGGTAGGCTCTATGGGTGAAAACGGCTTCGTAGAATATGTAAGGCTCCTAGGCCAAGCCGGGGCTTCAGCGTCGCCGCTTGAACATGTCGCTCTGGGATTGCCAGCATACTGCAAAGCGACCTCGCCATTACGTCGTTACGTCGACTTGTACACTCATTGGCAAATCGAAGCCGCGCTACGGTACGAGGCGAAAAGTGGCACTTCCTTGCTCGGAAACAGAGACAACTCTTACTTGCCATTCTCATGGGATGAAGTAGAAGAATGCGCCAATACATCGGTATACCGCGAGATGCGTCTTAGGCAGCTCACTGCTTATTCAGATAGTCACTGGATAAATCAGGCGCTCTTCCGAGCATTCTATTTCAAAGAGGCACCATTACCCGAGACCTTCATAGTAGAGGTCAAATTCATCGCAGGTGGACATCACCGCTTCAAGGTCTACATGCAGTGGTTGATGAGAAACGTTTTTATGGCAGACAAAGACGCGAATGGTCAGGAAGTCGACTGCCAAGAAGGTGACTTGTGGGAGACGAGGATTCATTCGATACAGACTTACATGGACCGTATTGTGGTGGAGCCCATTCGACTCGTAAAGAGAAGAAGTGGGACAGCTTAGTGGGACGAAAGAGGCCGGTTGGCTTTGTAATACAAATATAGAAAATTAATGATTGCATGATCAGTGTATATCAATTTATCGATCTCCCTGAGCCCGCATACCATATCTAGGGTCACTATCAGTACGCCGTGGCTTTCCTGGTCTATTTTATTGCCATTGAATCAACTCTCCCGACCACAGATAGAGCTTTCATGTTGACATCCACGTCAATGTGACGCTGTTGTCCCTCTTCAAGCTCTGGAGCGAACGCTAGACGCGTCTTTGGGTCTGCCAAGAGATCACTGAACCATTGATTCGGACCTCCTTCTGAGTCCCTCAATTTGAAAGCCCAATGATCCCGATTATCAGCGACATCCATGATAGTACTATATCCAACAACTCTCCTTAGCCAGAAATAGTGGTTCATCTCCTCTCCCCGACCCATGATAAAGTGTATGCGGTGAAGGCGTTTGCATTTCCAAAGCATACGTGCAGCAACTTTAGCTTGGATGCTCAGCTCTGCTGTACGCTTTGACGCCAGGATTTGACATATTGCATCGGGCATTCCCCCTCTGCGGTACGATTCCAGAACCTCTTTTGTGAAAGTAGGCGTGAACGTCGATAACCCCTCAATATGCAGCTTCCTCAATTCCATCATTAGATCTCGTCCAGTATAGATCAAGAAGCGGAAAAGGTCCTTCGCGCAAGTGACACGAAAGGTGTTGCTGGCAAAGTAGATGGGACGTGCTTCCATATTCACCAGCCGACAGGTCTGCAGTAGAGCAAGACGCGATGCATTCGCCTTGGCTGAATACTCCCCCGGGTTTGCTTGAGCTTCCTTCAACTCGGCCATCAATGGTCTCTTCAAGCGTGGTGTGATTGGAGACTGGGATGTGAGTGCATATTCGTATATTATCAGCCTAATTTCAGCGGGGAATTTAAGCAACGGGATTATAATGCAGGGTTCCAGGGCCCGTAGTCTTTCCGCTGCTTTGAACACTGCTTCACGCTGTACGCGAGATGGCGCTCTGTATGGATCAGGACGGAGGACATTGAAGCGATTACGTGGCCGGATCCTTGGAGGGCGTCGTAGCACTGGGACGCTGGACGGCTGTTTTGCTTGCTTACTTTGCGCGCGAGAAGCTATCTCGAAGGGCCTCGGATCGAGATTCTCGTTGAGATTTTTAGGAGTTTCATTATGTGGACCCTGCAATACCGCACGAGACGGGATCGGTGGTATCTTAAGCGGGCCGGCTCGTTCGCCCGCTGCCCTGGGTGGTCTTTGGGACTGGCTAGAACGGATGTCTTCATTGAACTTGCTGGAGGGCCCTTTCTGAGGGCCCAGTATTCTCGGAAGTAACGGAGGTGGGTTGATCAAGGACAGTCTCCCTGGTGTACGCTGTGTGAGAGAGGGCATTATGACCCGTCTAGGACCAAGGTTCATATCTTGCTTGCTTTCAATGCAGCTCTGGGAGTCTATGGTTGGGCCCTCGGGTGGAATTCGTAGATCCCTGGACCGATTCGCTTTTGTAGGCTGTGTGAGAGAAGTCATATCGACTGAGTTGGAACTAACGTCGGCATCTTGCTTGCTGGTAGTATCATCTTGGAGGCCCATGGGTCGAGGTGATGATGTGGTTGGAGGGCTCTTGGTTTGACCGGCTGCTTCACGCAGCGCGTGGCGAGAGCGTTTTCGAAAAGGACTGACCCAATAGTCGATATCAAGGTTATATTTCCTGGGAGTTGATTCTTGTAAGTCCATGACTCGAGAAGGTGTTGGTGTTAGAAGAATCCTGGAGTGGTAGGAGGAGAATGGAAAGGATGAAGAATATCTTGTCTTTGAAAAGCATGTAAATTCCAACGGCCGTAAGTGTTGGAGTGAATTGTTGACACCCTGGTCATGCGTCTACACAAAAGGATTATCGACACATCAAATTAGTATATGATTGTGACAACTATCAGGCTAATGTGTATTAATAAATAGATCCCTCTGTATTCGCCGGGTAACTGATGACAACACTGTCCTCGATACATCTTCTAGCTTCGAAGTGTCCTGATATCGTGGCTAATGCAAAACAAAGAAACATGGTCCAACTTTATGCACTGGTAGTCATTAGGAGAAAAGTTTGGAGCACTGATAGTACAGCTCTGTCTGCTTGTATCGAACGTTATGATAAGAAATTGAGGAAAAGAAACGTGGGTGATGTTGACAACTGCTGACAGTTTGTGAACGTGCTCAAAATTGAGAACTACAAACTGTGTCTGCAATCCTCAGAAGCGATGGGTGTCTACAATAGCTGTGAACTTCTATGGATCGATAATCTCAATCTAAATGCACCTGTGGAAGGACTGTGCTTTGGTGGTTGCACGAGTGTTCTGGTGATAGAAGTTGGCTAGGCCCTGAATGGTTAGTGAAAAATACCGCTTTCCAAAATTACCCCTCGTCACTCGACGTCGACAGGAACTTTCCTACCTTACGAATGTCCACAATACACCGTCCTATTAGTCACGAGTTTATCAACATTCAGCGTCATTGTTTTCATTTTGATTTCGCGATATTCGTCGCGATTGATTAGTCTCTGTACGTCGGAGGAAGCAAATCCCTTCCGCACCGACGGACGGCCTCCGTGTCGCCGTTTGCTACTAAAGGCCCTGCCATGGACCCAGAAAGAAGTCCATACCCTGTTGCTCAGACACAGTCGAGTGATATAGATCCTCGCCTACAGGAGGCAACGCAGAGCTCACAGACCTACTCGAATCCTCCCCCTCAGGACAACAATCCAAATCAATTCCGATTACCTATACCTCCGCCTCAGCAACAGCAACCGCAAACCCACCCGCAACCCCAATACAGTGCCCCGCCACAATGGCCGCAAGAAGGCTATGACCCCTACTATGGCCCTCAGCCCAGTCAACAACCGCCGCCGATAGGACAGATCCCGCAGCATCAAGTTCATGGCTACAACCCTTACCAGAACGGCTCAGGTGCGCCTCCGCAACCTCCGGATGGAAGCTTAAGCGAGTCCAAACGTCCCCGAGCATGCGAGGCATGCAGAGGGCTCAAAGTACGCTGTGAGCCTGATCCGGGTAATGGACCTTGCAAGCGGTGTGCGAAAGCAAATCGCAACTGTGTTATCACCCCCCCTAGCCGTAAGAGGCAAAAGAAGACCGACAACAGAGTTGCTGAATTAGAGAGAAAGATCGACCAGCTCAGGCAGGAGGTAAATGCCAACAAAGGTGTCAGTGAAGATGAACATTATGGAGATGGAGACACTTCCCACCTTGGCCTCATGGACACGACACCACAGCAGCAACCATCCTCATACTCAGCGTTTGATAGCAGCGATAGGAAGCGGCGCAGATCCGAATATCAACAAGATGGCTATGATAACCGTGACCAAGCAGTCGCCATGGATATGGCTCTGCCCAGGTTCGCTCCCAGTGTCCCCAACATGATTCCTCAACCACGCGATCCTCCGCAGGCGGCTCAAACGTCAGCTCCTGCTACAGCGCAAAGCGTAGCGGCGGCGGCGTATGGTGAGCCGGATACTGTAGACCGTGGTATCATATCTACTGCGATGGCTAACGAGCTATTTTCACACTATATGCAGAACATGGTTCCTCATATGCCGATAGTTACATTTCCGGTAAATACTACCTGGGAATCGGTTCGCAAGACAACACCAATCTTATTTCTTGCCATAATGAGTGTGGCTTCGGGCCAGGACTACCCAAGTGTACAAGTTCTCCTCAAGGAAGAGGTCATGAGTAGTCTGGGCAAGCGCATCGTCGTCAACGGCGAAAAATCCATAGAGCTTGTCCAAGCTCTTCAAGTTGTCACTATCTGGTATTGGCCAGAGTCGAATGGTAATTCCAAATACTATCAGCTCATACATATGGCTACTATCATGGCAATGGATCTCGGAATTGATCGCAAGCCAAGAACTCTGACGGAGCAGATGTTTCATCTTCCAGGTCTGGGCGCGAGTCTCAATGATGCTGAGACCGCCGAACGTCGGAGGGCCTGGTTAGGCTGCTACTTGCTTTCATCTAGGTGAGTTATTGCGCGGGTCTCTGGGAAGGTCCAAGCTAGAAAAGTGTCTTGAGTGCTAACTTCGGATTTCTAACATACAGCATAACAATGGGGAAGAAACGACCAAGTCTAGTTCGACCGAATGCATATATGGAAGAGTGTGTTATTAGCCTACGAGTGTCCAAAGACAGTATTGAACCTGATGCAATACTTGTGCGTTGGGTGAGACTGCAAATGCTGGCAGATGAGCTGGTAGCACAGGTACCTCCAGACGCGGTCAATATCACAGAAGCCAAGGCACGATCATCCTACAGAACTTTTGAGAAGCAACTGAAGGAGTTGGAAGAAGAAGACAAGAGCAGCGTGACCGGGTCATGTGAGTCTTTGCCCGCATATTCCCATGGCCATCTCGAATGATCCGATACTGTCAAAGAGAAATGGCTAACATATCCTGCTGCAGTAACGCTTTCGCTAGCATTCAACGTTGTCAAATTATATATGCATGAATTAGTCATACTATATGAAATCGGCTCAGACCTCATGAAGACTCCACGAGGCCGGGGCAAGAGCCCAGTACAGATAAGCTCGCCAACTACGGCCTTCGAAACTACCCTGGGTATACTAGACACTTTTGCTAAATTCAACACGAAGCAAATCCGTACGCTCCCGGTATTTCAGTTTGCTCAAATATCACATGCTACTGTTTCCTTGATGAAATTGTACTTTGTAGCCAAATCAGATCCCGAAGTCAGGAAGCATGTTCCTATCACATCGGAAAGCATAGAAACATATACCAACAATCTCATCAACTCACTTGAACTGGCTGCTGCAGATGGAAAGTCGCTCGGAGCGCATACCTTCTTATTGGTATTTGTCACGATCCAGAAATTGTTTGTGGAGCATAAAGACGACACTCTGGAAAAGGTCAAGATGCGCTATGGTTGCACGCCTGGCACGAAACAGGTGCAAATACTTGACCTGGAAGAGCCAAGGCCCATAGCCCAGCGGAGAGCGGCGCGGAGAAGCGGGGAGAGTTCGGATGAAGCATTACATCTACTTAGTGAGGTAGCTATGGGTAAATCGGGAAATAATGGCTACACGTCCCAGGAAGCTCCAATGGGCCAATCGACGGAGCCGCAATCGGTTTCAGACGACATGGCAACTATCGGGAAGTTGATTGGGGAGGGAGATCTTTCTTCTATGAGTGATGACGGCTTCTTTGGAATCATGCAGACGATGTGGGCAAGATCAACTTAGCAGTGGGCTTTGAGATCTGGCATTATTGATCGTGTGCGTTCGATACCAGTACAATGGGGCAAATCTGAGCCATATCCATGGCCATGGGAACACCGCAACCATGGTTGGCTGGTCCAGGCGACTTTCCTATTGTCGTAGATTCCTTGTAAAGTACAGGCATTCTAGACCTAATGCAAGCGACCGAGCTTTAGATCTTTCTCTTTTGCTTGTAGTCAAGCCAGCACCTAAGCAACATTAGAAGACTGTGTTTCCATTGTCTTGGTCGATGCGCGGTATCTGTCATAGGATAAGGCAGCCGTCTTTGTGCGTTTCATCCTAGGAATTCGCCTCATGCGCCTGCTACTCTAGTTCTATGGCATGCATAGATCGTAGGCTAATGCAATCTTCCTGGACGCCGAACCTCGCCTCAGCGGACCCAGCGAATACGCGAGATCACTTCCCTCCATCTGACCTCTTGATACGCGGAATAGATTCTATATAGGATATTCCAGTCGCAAAATGAGGTGGAATGCCACAGGACAGACTCTCGGCATCCATCGGCGCCGGCAAAGGTCTTTCTAATGGCAAAGTATTTGAAATAATCCAGCCGAGGCGGCCGCGCTGGCTCTTTCAACAGCTCCGCGCTACCATGGTTCTCCAACAGAGCCAGAGAGCCACACGGCAGGCGTGCCAATAGCAGTCTGTTCAGAGCTACGGGCACAGGCAAATCCACGAGAAAGGATTGCATTGACAATGCATGTTGGACAAGCGACGGACCGCAGTCATTCATATCTATGCTGTATGTCTATGGTGTATGATGTATGAGTGACGGAGAGCCACCAGTCAAATGCCGGTATCGGTTGTATCCATGAGCCGTCGACATCACGCCCTCGCCTCCCCGCGCCTCTTGTTCTCCCACCCTATTTGGCCGTTTATTCAGTACTCCCAATTGGTCTAGAACGAGAACAGTGAAGGTATTAGCGGATCTCGACACACATGATTTGGAAGAGCTAACACCAATCACAGAGTGAGAATGAATTAGCTATGCCATTTGGAATTTGGAAAGCTACTACGGATATCTGCCCGGTAGCCTGTCCATGAGCATCGCATAATATCCACGAATCACGAACCACGCATCACGATTCACATTATCATGCCAGATCCAAATCTCGCATCACTGCATCTCCTGACGCCGTCCATGTGGGGCAAAGGTGGGGCAGGGCAGCATCACAATGGCCAAAAGAGTATTCACAACCGATGCTGTTGATATATGAACTCAATGGCCCCCACCTCACAGCAATTTCTCTATCACACAACACAAGCACCAATTGATTTCGAAGCTCAACACCAAAAGCCTTGATTGGAAAATTTGCAATACTACATATTATCAACCATGACCGAATACCAAGGACGCTGCCACTGTGGTGAGACTGAATGGACCGTCAAGCTCGGCGATGAAGCCCACATCCTCTGGTAAGAACCCCCACTCTGCCACCTTTCACCAGATAACTGACCATCCACGCTTTCCAGCCACTGCGATGCCTGCAAAATCCTCTCCGGCGGTGAAAACACTCTCAACCAGGTAGCCCCTCAATCCGACTTCAAGATCACCAAAGGCAAAACAAGCGTCTACACCTACAAAGGCGACTCCGGTACCTCTCTCCATCTCCTTTCCCCACTCACATACCACCAAACTAACACCTTCCAGGCAACGACGTCCACTGCTACTACTGTCCCAACTGCACAGCCCATGCATACCATCACCAAACCGTACTCGGCGACAAGATCATTGTGCGAACCAGCTTGCTTAAGGGCGCGAAGAAATTTCCCGTTGCGGCGGAGATCTTTGGGAAGGATAGATTGAGCTGGCAGCCCGAGCTTGCGAAGACTTTCCAGGGTCCACCTGAGTAGAGAAAGGCAGAATGTGTTGAAGTGCGAGCAGGAAGAGGATGGATGTGGCACAGTGAAATTGAATCAAGCTCTTAGCTATGCAGGCTGTGTATTTCAGCCTAGAAGAATGATTGAGATAGGGATGCTGTAGCATTAGGTTTCGGCTATCTTGCTTACATGAGAAATATCAATGAGGAAACCTAAGTGTTCTATTTCATATTCACCACAACGTGGAAACCTAAGTGTTCTAATCCATTACATATTCACGATGAATTACTATCAAGATACCCCACTCTACAGCCCAAAGTGACGGAATCCATTTCAGCAATCTAGTAAAGATTCGCTAACAAACATGCTCCCTCATGCTCATTCCTCCCTGACTACTCCCCTTGCAGTTTGAGGCCACGAAAAGCAGACCTCGTTACGACTACCAAGACCAAAAGGGTGATCACTGGTGTTTACATACTACACTATATATTAAACCACCAGAGTCTTCCTGCAGCGTAACACTGCTGCTCATCACTGGCTCCCTCTCTGCTCAATCCGCACAATCTTAATGGCTTCGTAATGTTTGCGACAGACACAAAGATGGTCTGAATATGGATTTTTGTTGGGAACTGCTACGAGGTTACCTCTTGGGATGATACAGCTGTGATGGGGGAGGAGGTGTGGGCTGAGGTGTTTAGTGAGTATTCAAACTGTGTTATAGCGAGCTGGAGGTCTGCGAACTAAGGGTTACGGCTCTGGGTTAAATTGTCGATGTTAACATCATGGTCACCGGCAAGAGCGCGGAAAAGAATGTCCAAACCCATCTGGCAGTTCCCTTGCGGACCATCTAGGATACTCGGAATCTGCGAGGGTGAAGGTTAAGGGCAATGGCAGTGGATTTAGTTTTGACGCCTAGTCGGTACCGGAATAACGGCAAGAACGGTGACATAATACTAGTTATCTAAGCGCATAAGGTAGTATCGCCTGAGAAGTTATGAGCAATCCGAGACACGGCCCGGAGCGAGCCAGGTCAGGGATCATGCCTGCTGTGTACGTACAACAATACCTCACTTCCCACGACCTCCTCCGGGACATTAGCATTGTCTCAGACCTTAAGTATGGACTATTGCGGTGTTGCGATCTGAAATGCTTCGCCGATGCTATACATATGAAATGTGGCAAGACACAAAGTTTCACAGGAAGAACGCCATGAAGCCCAGGAACATCGCTGTTTCTGTTCCAGCGTGGTATACCAGTCCTCCACCAGCGTGTGTAGTTGTAGAGAGAGGTGGGGGTGGAGGTGTACTGCTGCTGGTTGGCTGTGGGAGACTTGTACTCGAAGGCGCACTCGTGGCATTGGTGATCTGAAAGTCGCAACCCTTTGAGTATCTGGGTCAGTACGCGCTTTGCCCCAAATTCAACTCGAAGCTGGGGCCATACTACGGGATAAAAGACGGTCCCATTCAGCGCAGTGACGTTGACGCAGTCAGCTACGCATGCTGCGTTACCAGCAGTTGCGCTTTCTTGCCAGCAAAGGGCGTCTTGTTTGTCCCCAATCGGCGGGAGGTCAGCAAGACTGTTATGAATCTTCAGTTGCTGCCTTATGTATCGAGTTGTACAGTCTTATCACCCACTCATCGTCACAATTACCAGCTTGTGGACAATCGTCAAAGCAACGTATGATGATATTGTCAGATAAACTATCCCCTTCGCAGTAACTTGAGTTGCCTGATGTGTTGGGGCAGCTGAAGTAATCGTTGGTGCAGTTGGTAGCACTCGCTGATCTACTACTCTCCGTGGTTAGTCTCGAGCGTGTAATGAAGAGAGGAGTTGTTGGTGCCTTACGCCGAGGTAGTGGCGAATATGATAGCAGTCGCAAGCTTCATAGTCTTCGACTACTTTCTTAGCTGGTTGAACGTTGCTTCAGTTTCCGTTCTGCTTTATGGTTCAGGAGAGAGGATTGCAAAGACTAGCTGCCTGTGGTACACCTGTCACAGAATATACCGAAGATGTCCATAGTGCGCCACTTAAATGGCGGCCCCCACATTCCCGATTCGAGCATGCTATGCATCGCCGGAAGTCACACGCGTGATTGTGGAAGTCCAACAGCAATTTCCATCTTTATAATGTCTCGACAGCATCCGGCGGATGTCATGTCGGTCTCATCCAGCCCGCGAATCAATACCGTCAGTGCCATCACACGTTTGGGCTTGGAATACCATGATCATCAACATCTGGACCCTTCTGGTGGGCTGGACGCACAGCCTGGACAATCTTATGCCCCCAGCGAAGAGCACTCTTCGATTGAAATGCATACGATGGACCACACGCCCAGCGAGATTGAAGTCCCTACAAGCAACGACGCAGAGGGAAGAACTACAACAGAGGAGAGTGAAGGCCTTATAAGCCCTAAAAAAAATGATTCACCAACAGGAGAGGCGGCTGGCATAGAAATAATTGAGATAGCCAGACCACCCTGGGTGAAACGGCTCGGCAAGATGGCGATAGCGATTCTGATACTGGGTACCGCTGTCATTATAGGCGCGGTCTCCTTCACTGGGTTTCTCTGGTTCGCTAGCTACAATAATCGCACTTGGCATGCTATAATCGTCCGTGACTGGCTAACAGAGAGCGTCACGATACTTGCTGAAGCAATAAAACAAGCAGTCAACTTCCAAATCGGCATCGGCGGCGCTATGTTAGCAGCTCTCGCATTAGAACGCGGCGAAGTCTTGCTTCAGAATGCTGCTTCTCTTACCATGATGCGTAACGGACTTGGAAGCGGCAAATTACTAAGCCTAAGCAAGAAACAACTCCGGAATAGGAAGGCCATAAAAGGTTCGAGCTTCACTATTCCCTGCTTTATAATACTCGAGACGAAGATCCTGGCCTTCATTCAGGCCATAACGATTATTTTGACCAGCGATATTGGACTGCAACCTATCCCTGGCTACTCCAAATCATCAGAAACTGCTTTCGGATTCACTTATATTACCCCAAACAACACCAATATTCCTCAATCCCGGGTTCTTTCTCGGGGAACGTCATGGTCACGCAAAGCTTCGGTTTATCCAACGTTTGCTGAGTATTCTGAGCCGCCTTTCATCGAAGATGGTGTCAGCGACACTGGGCTCACCTTAAGAGCTTTTCTACCATATTCCTCAGCCCAAGACCGGGAGGATACATTTGAATACAATGGTCGTACTACAGTCCTGGACTCTCGTGTGACCTGTCAGCTGCCAATCCTAGAAGGGGAGACTGTACAGGCAGATTCCGCCGGTTTGCTGAATTTCACAGGATCTGTTCGTGCTACTCGAGCAACGCCACGCCTCGGGAACGTTACCATCAGCCTAGTTCCTTGGGCAAATGCGTCTGGGTACGAAAGCGTCTACAACGCTTCTTACCCCTTTTTCTGCCTTGCACCGTCCGACAATGAGGGCAATATTACCGACCAGTGGCGGACCACCCTTTGTCAGCTTGGGGAATGCTCATCCGAAACCTTCTCTGTCGCTGGCGGGTTAATCAGCGAATTCAAGAGCACTTTAACCCTCCCAGGGGCAAATGATTCTCTTGATGATTCTGAATCATCTACCTCGTATGGAACGGCATATTTGATGGTCAACGTTACCAAAGGAACTTCCTCGATATGGAGAGCTGTTACCGAAGCTTCAAGCTCTGGTTCGAGCGTAAGACCACCCCAATACAGTACCCGTGGCGAGTGGTTGGACCTTATCTACTCGAATGGCGCGCTGGTCCTAAGCGTTACCCTTTGCTACTCAAGTTTTGATACAGCGGACCTGCCGGTCAAGATCTCCAGCACGGCCAATCGCACGGAGACAACACCAATTTTCGATTTTGATTCGTCAACATACACCTTCGATGCTTTGCGGGAACAGTATGGCCAATACGGTATTACGCTGTCGCCAGAACAACGCGGCGTGCTAAGGCTGGATAAGCAAGACTGGGTTGCAAACCAGTCAGAAACTCCTCCCGTGGAGCCATACATGCGAGACTTTGCCAACCTTGGCGGACCAAAGGGTGGAGGCAACGACCCTAACTACACGGGTCTTTTGTGGGAAGGACAAACACCGGATCATGCCTCCGACGGGACGTTCCAATGGCTGGATCCAGATCTCATGCATATCTGGCTTTTTCAGGAAATTGTACAGAGCGGCGGGACTATTGCTTTCGCTCTGCAGTCGCTGATTACACTTTTATCCAGCATGGCTTACTACGATCAGCTAGGACAGTTTGATAACAGGGCTCCAATAAGCCAAACGCAATTTGTCACTGCTAACACACCGAAGGGCTACAGAGGATTCGTGGCAGTTGCGACTGTCCTCCTAGTGCATCTTATACTTCTGGGTATCATTGTAACCATGTTCATGAACGGAACACGTTACTCTATGCTGGGGAATTCGTGGCAGAGCGTTTCACAGGCAGTGACCTCGGAGACTGAAGCGTACTTGGCGATCGCATCCATGAAGGTTGATGACGAAGTCAAGAGCAAAATGAAAGAGGATGGTGTGCAGAGCCTCAGGATCGGCATCGACCAGATCTATGGATCGAACCGCGTCGGCGTAGTTCGGTATGAAGACATGACTAAAAGACGGCCTACAAAAACGAATACAGAAGCGTGAGCTGGCCTAGTAACACCGAAACTACCATTCTTTCTGGCTTGTCAGTCCGATGTCATTGATAGAGCGCAAGCTTTTCGATTGTAACTCAATCAAGCCTCCGAGCATAGAGCCTTTCTGTTTTGTCGCTGGTTTTCTACTTGTATAATCACTGTTTTAACTCTGAAGGAATTTGTAATATGATCAATTGTTTTTGTATCAATGTTTTATGGTTTACCTTCATCCCTTTTTGGGTTTGGGAAGGGGAGATGGAATGGGATATAACGTGATATGATTTTTAATGGATCTCTGTAGTGGGGAAGTAAGTCGATGGTGTGATTTGTTGATTTGGTACTCTGTAGCAGTGATATGATTGAATCGGCCATGTTCACACTTTTGGGATAAGCGAATCTAAGAGTCTCCTGTTTAGCTTGATTTGGTAGTATAACGCTCTTGAGTTCAGTCTTCTCAGGTGCCGCCTAAGGTGCTACTAGCCTGCCAGCCTTATATTTTTAATTGTGATTAGTCACCTTTATTTAGAAGGCCCAACTGTATAGCCCCAGAGTGCTAGACCCTAAGCCGGAGGAAGCGGGCCCTGAAAGCTCCCCTATCATCCTCCGAGTTAGGTATCCCAGGTGACAAGACGGGCCCCCAGAGCATCCTAGCTTAAGGCTACCTTCAGGGCCACTTCCGCCGGCCTTAGGACCAGCCCTATATTCTAAGGGCTATCCCTTAGGTGGCCGACGTTCCACCTTTCGGGGGTAGGATGCGGAATATTGCCGCTTAACAAAACAACGCGCTTCTTCGTTTTCTCGCCTTCCTATTCCACCATAGAGCTCCACTATTATAGAGTTGGGATTACGGCTGTCAAAACTAACGTCCATCCCTGTGTTACGAGACGCCCTTCGTCTTTGGGCTCCTTACTTTATTCTATCCAAGTGCTAAATTCAACGCATGGGTACGATAGATATCTACAGCGGTGATAAATGGATAAAAGCCTTGCCATCATTTCCAAACCAACGTAGGTCCAAGTCATCATCAAATCGGACTTCTTTCTCCAACTTTTGTCGTATTATCTGACTCGTGATTAGTCCTTCACGTGCATAGAACCTCTTCGATGTTGCCAGTTCCTCTAACAATGACATCAATCTATCGGACAATCTGCCAGGCACAGCGGAAGGATTGGCATAGCCAGCGAAAAGAAGAAGATAACGCGCCCAAGAGTTGTCATCGTCTAATACAAAATGGATGTTCTCTGGGGGATCGGGCTTGACCAGCTCTTCAACGAAAGAGTCGAGCACGACAAAGACATCCGAATTAAGATGTGGAATGCCGATCATAAGCGATAACCAGCTGGATTCTGGAAACGCTCCCTATAACGGGTATTTCTCATATCACTGCCCTCAATAGGATCTGGGTCTTCAGGGTAAATCTCCCGGGCTCTGCAATCAACGGAATACTTAGCCGATGCCTCGAAATTATAGTGGAATCACTCACGGTATGCGTCTCGTAGGAGACGCTGCAAAATTGAGAAAGTCGGTGCCCTGATCAGAGAGGGTCATGGTGCTGCCTAAGTAATACATAATCTGAAGGTCTCTCTCATCAACAATGGAGTCGTCTACCCACGGCCACATAAGCTGCACTTTTTGTCTATGAGGCAATGGGATTGCTCGCACTTCATAATGGTATAAGGATTGGAAAACGTCGGATATCCTTTGGACCTGTTTTGCGTGAATGAGCAAAATAATACAAGCGTTCATTCCAGGGTCTTACCAGGAGCTGCAATTCTTCCGCTTCCCAAAAGAGAATGGTGACATGAACCTTGCGATAATTCTTTTTGACTGGATGGAGTGCCGGCATTGAAGTATTCGAAGTATGGACACTCGAATAGGACAATTGACCAGGATCTACAAAACTATTTTAGGACGACTATTCGGTCGACACAAACACGGACGATCCGCATGTTGAACTCTGGAAGACCGATGCCGTATTCGTACCTTGAAGTGATCTATCAATCTGCTCTCTGAGTCTTACAAGAGCCCTCTCTCTTTCCCCGTATATAGGTGGCATGAAAACGTCGAATATGCCAAGTAACGAATATGCCTCATCCTCTTTGCGGGTTGTTCTGCGCTTCGAGGCCCAATCCATACGTTCAGAGACACTGAAATCAGACAAGGACCTACCTCGGAGCGCGTCAATAGCAATACCGGTAATCCTGTGGATTTCTCCCTCTAACGAACGCTTATCGCCAAGTCGAATTCCGTCTGAAGAGAAGAATTCCACCGACTTTGGTGCGAGAAGCTCCTGCAGAGTCCAGCCTCGGGTGAACCATCTGCTATTTATAAAATCATTTTGCCAATCGTTATTCTATAATTTCCCAACTTTTACATCGGACAGGTATACGTAGCATCGTGCGGCTTCACGATACCAGCGGAGCATGGAGTTGATAGCTTCGCTTAATTCAACATTGTTTGTCTTGTCAATGCAGCAGGTATCTATCCAGAGATACTCATAACCATGTTGAGCAGCCTGATCGCTGCAGAACCGGATCTTTGCATAGCCAGCCTTTCCAGTTTGTTGTTCGCCAAATCGGCTTTGGAAATCTTGCAATGTCACTTCTTGCCCTGCTGCTCCCCAAGTGTGGGAGAGCACCACGTATTCTGGAATATCTTGATCAAGGAGATCGTCGGTCAGGTTCAGGGCACCGTTGTCGTTACGCTTCAAAAGACGCATGATTTGCGACGGAAAGTATGATGATAAGCAGCGTTGGTGTATAACGCGATCGAAATGTTGCCATTCAATCAGGGCCCACTACAAACTTCTGTTACCTAGGAGTGCTGATAATATCAGCATGAGAATCTTGAGGATCTCCAACGACTGCTTCTTGCCGTACGCTTTGAGGATTCGAAATTGCCTGATAGAGTCAACCTCAATTGCGATTTCGGCGTAATGGTTATAAGTCTAAGGGACCACATCATTAGATGAAAGGTTATCAGTCAAAATCAATCAAGTTCTGGCATCCAGTCGAGCAAGGTCAAATGTATCGTCAAATGGCGGGGTCATTAAGTATTTCAATCTCACCTAACTTATCTACTAGCCACAGAACGCTGAAATCGGTTTATATTCACCACGAACCTCAGGTCAAGCAACACTATTTCTGTTCGAGGAAGGCGACAGGCCGCTTTAGATGGAATAGCGGTAGAGCATGGAGTACTGTGGGAGCAAGGGAGCAACCAGGGAGTGCTGAAGATATGACGAGGGACAAGCGGGCGCAGCTAGGGCTGACTTCCTGAGCTTCGCCCCCAAGCCTACAAGAAAGCCCAAAGACCAAAATACAGGCCACTTGCTGAAAGCCATGCTTTAGCCCGGCCCATGACAATTATCATTGGTTTTGAAAAAGCTCCTTAGTGGTGGCTGCCGTTAGTGAGCTGTAACTAGGCTTGGTCCAAAGTACGCCAGGACTGGACAGGACGTTTCGACATTGGTCCCTACACTGACCTGCTGCCCTACGCTAATTTCACCAAAAGGGACTAGCCAAAGCCTCCAGCCTCCAACCTTCAGCCTTCACTAAGATGTATGTCGCCCTGTCGCCGGAACCTTTCCCTTTGACCTCCATATCGCTCTGCACACAGCGGCAATGTCCAGAAGGAGAACTCGGGTCTTACCCTACAGTATGGATTCTTTGAGTCTAGGCACCACGCCCGTGAAGACCGCTCACGCCGCGTTTTTGGGAATGGCGCAGGCTTTTGAGCAAATCGATCAGGCAATGCTGTACGAAATAGAAGAAGATATAGCGCGTTGCGTTAAGCCTAGCGATGAGCTACACCCGGAAGCATAGTCCTCTTCTCGCTTTAGCGACACTCAAGTGAACAAAGATAGAGGGGTCGAAGCCATCAAGCAGAGAGTCTCACACATACTCTCAGAGACTGAGACTTTAAATTATCTGGCCGACATCACATGTTTAACAGCTTGGAGCTGGGTATATCAGGTGCTTTTAGCATACCAGGGTGCGACTTGGCATCATCACCTTATGCCATGGAGTCAGGCCAAATCTCGGGCGAATACAATACTGAACTTCGCACAAGCAGTATTGGAGATCTATGAGAGCGAGATATGCCAAAACCTGATCAAATCTGGACACGAAAACGTTGGCGTTGGGGTGGAACTCAAGTTGAGGTCACTCTTATCCTTTGGCGACATTTACGGGAGGCCGACATATGAAGATACGAAGGCCTGTCATATTCCACGTCAGCACCACTTCGTAATTTCGTTCCCGGGCTTTCTGTCTCGGATAAAACGTGAGACCAATCTAAGTAAGAAGGCAACGACTGCCAGGACACACCAAGACGTAAGTCTTCGCTTAGCGTAGTCCAACTTCCCCCTGCCAATCTAGTTGGCTGACGATGCAACTTGATTCTGAAGCGCAACTCAATAATCGTGATAGCTACCTTCTTTGTCCTAGCCATCAGCGTAGTTCCTTTAGGGTTGGCGTTCAAACTTTTCCCTAACAATACTCCGGGGTCAACATCAGACGCAAATTTCTGGCTCATTCTTCGGAATTCCCTGATGCAGGCACTTAGCCTCGGTACCACGCTCTTTACGTCCCCCGTGATACGAAGCCGCAAGCGAAATATATTTGAATGGAAAACTCTATCAACTTGGACAATAGCTATTATAGGACTAGGATCTATGTTCGGTGCTCCATTCGCTTATAACCGGGCACCGCCTATCTATAGCTCCATGATATCATTCTTTGCCAGCGCGGCGCAGGCCTTGATGGTGTTACAATTGGTACTGTTTCTGGGCATGGGTACGTTAGACGCGAAGATGGATTAGCAGGCAGAGAATGGAAGAGTCCAAACTGTATCTCGAGATTTGTCTCGAGTGGGAGGGTTGAATTTCTCGCTTTTGCCAAAGCACAAATCCTGAAGACCTTCGCCGATAATACGTGCGATGGCTCGGCCAGGACATATTGGTTAACGTACAGTGCCGTCTATGTCTTCGGCCGGACTAAAGCTTTTACGTCTAGCCCGGTACTATTCAATAAGGATGGAATAGAGCATATGAATCAACGTACAAAGGTGAAGAGCTATCAATTCACCACGTGAAAGCCCGAATGAGAGTGAATCGGGTTAATTCTTCCTTTGAACACAGATGTAGTAACTATTGTCTACCATTCATTCTGTAAGTCGGGGTGCGAAAACCCAACCTTGTAGACTAACGAGGAAGAAAAATCAATATTTGGAAGGCCAACTTGGCTGCTTATCACCTTGTCCGTCGACTAAGCCATGGAAATGCTGATCATTGATCCGAAAAATAAAGCTAGAATCAGTCCCGAAAGGACTGCGTGTACCACCATTAGATGATCATGCTAGGGAAGAAGAGAGCAACGGGTTGGTGGGTATTATCAGTTCACGAGACTAAGAAGGTAGGTAGTTGGGCGGATACTGGCCGAGATCTTCCATCATGAAATCCAGAACATCCCAATCTGCCTCACTATCCACGACCGGTTCCAAAGTGCCGATGCCAATGCGTCGGTAGAAAATGCCAGCCGGTTCACCATCAACCTCCACAGGCACCAAAAACAGACAGATAGAGCCAAGAGTGTCTGAGTGGGCGGCTCGTAGACACATAGCTATGCCATCAAGCGGTATTTCACCTTCCACGTCCTGTGTAAAGACTCCAATGCGCTTTATTGGTTCATTCGGTGAGTATACCTCCCATTGCCACTGTCGCAGAGAGGGACCTGAAGGCCTAAAGACCTTGACCCAACGTACATCGCCTTTCAGCAACAGGCTTGCAGCTGTGATCTGTCCATATCGATCGTGGCCGCGAGTTATAACGCGCGGGTCCCCTACTCCTCCATAGGTGGGCTCAAAATCCTCATTATTTTGAAGAATGGTGTCCGCTTTTGAATACACAATTGGGCCATCGCTGGACGCCCAGGACCATGTTGGCGCTCGCCACTCCGAAGGCCGTCTCGGAAGATGATCTGGGTCATCCCAGGAGGATTCCCAGAGAAGGTCCGTCTTCAAGCTTTCGCTCCACATGCCCGCTATATAGTCTTCAGTTGTACTGTCTTTGGTCCGTGTGGCGATATATTTTGCCAGGCCGGAAAGTGCAGGGAGCTTGTCCTTGCCCAAGGTCAATTTGCGCTGGGTGTACTCTTCGACAAGTCTAGGCCAGTAATCCATCAGCGCGGATTGGCTAAGTCTGACTCCTCGAAGTGTCTTCACTAGATTCACAAGCTATGGTGTGCCATTTTGCGGCAACGATGGTGCGGATTCCGCAATATGGCAGCTTCGACACTCCCACACCATCTGCTCAGAAGTGATGTGCAGAATCCTGCGAGACATAAATCTCTCCTGGAAGATCTATGCCCTTGTACTGAGCAAAGACCGATTAACCAGTCTTTCAAAAGAGCCACCGTCATTAGAGATCGATCCGAACTCGTGAGAACCTGCTCGAGGGCGAAACATCCCTGCATTATCATCTGCCGCACCATCTGCAAAAATAGTCATTGTCGCACCACCATAGATATCTATCATTTGTGATGACTCTAATTCCCAGTCCGCCGCCGAGTCGTGGATTATACATATTGAATCAATCCATAGACATCTGATGCCTAATTGATCCACGATATAGATACAATCTTGGAGCGTCTGTGGCAGATCCGATATTGAGAGTCTGTTCATCCTCGCATGCAGGTTTTCCTGCGTCGTCACCCATGAGCAAGACCCTATCGGCCAACGATGGCTTAATGCCACATATCTACCCCACCTGGGTCCCGGATGACTGTGGACTACAAGGCGCACAGACGCAGATTCTGTTAGGCCCTGCAGGTCGATGACTCTGGTGGGGAGGTTCGAGTTGTGGTTGTTTTCGAAGACAAGGGCATGGTCTATGCATTCCTCGTCTTTATTTTCACAGTCCTCAAGCCAGTTTTTTACGACAGAGACTCTTTCAGTAGACTGTGTAGATGGTAACATGATTTGTTTGTAGGCAATGAGATTGTATTAGGAGTGATTGTCAGTTGGAACCACTGAGTCCTACACGAATGAAAACAGAGTTCTACAGGCGGGAAGCCCAACGGGGCTCCTCCCCTAGACTGCACCTTCGTCGGAGTTTTTCACTGTTATCATAACTTCGCCCGCAGTCACGTAGGCAGCAGTACTGAGAAACCAGTAGGATGAGCCAAGCTTCTGTGTGCATAGATCTTGGGGCGGTATTTCCAACCGAGTAAGCACCGCCACTGACGGTTCTTGCTCGGCTTTTCGTGAATATGAAGTTACTAATTTGCCCCCTATTCAGGCACGTATAAAAACCATGTCTTTTAGACTATGGAGACCACCTCTATTACCGCTTGACCAGTTTCCAGAAATTGCATGGCCTCCCCATCCATCAACCCGTGGACATAGCATTCGCCGACTAATATGAACTGATCCCCCTTCGGACGCAACGTGTACAATACCGAACCTCCAAAGAGTGCATATATTAAATCTCCCTCCTCTGCTTGGTGGCTAACTAACGCCATATATCCATTCATGCTGTACGCCAGACGGCGATATTGAGCGTAATGAAACACGTGCTCGCCTTCTCTCCCAAAGTTCCCAGCAGCAAAGTAGCCCATTTCACTGTTCCAATGCGCTTTACCACCACGTTGTAGGTTGCCTTGGGGGCTAGACATGTTCGCGACGACTGTTTTCAGGAATGCATCGAAAATTGTTTCTCCAATTGGATAGAGTGCTGTTAGTCCCTTGGGAATCCAGCTATTTACAAGTCGAACACCATCGCGTATGGATAGTGATACACATGGATTTGAAAGAGAAGAAATCCGGTCAATACGGAATCCATGTATCAGTAACATATTGTCCTCCATTCGAATGGGATATAGTTCAGCGGAAACTTGCGATGTGCCACAAGGACTATAGGCCGGAGGCTTTGATCCATCTTCTGCAGCGATGCGATTGCTCAAAATGGAACGCGGATATCTATGTTGCCAGGAAGGTACCCAAGAGGCCCAGCCGGCCTGGAAATCCAGGGTTTGAAATCTTGTACCACAATGAGACAATATCTCCAGTGGCTCAACACTATTCTTCAGATGATAGACTGCTACGGCTCTGTACACATTGGCAACGCATGCCCCATAGTCGGGCTCGATTCCACCTTCCTTAACATCGTTCGCGAGTAAATGATGTCCCGGGGGTCAGTGGCCAGTAGACCTCGAAAGTCTTCTAGAACGTCTAATAGAGGTATCATCACTTCCTTCTCTCGCTTGTTCTGGATGCTACTCATTCGTTGGACGACATAACTCTGCATTGAAGGGTCAGGCATGTTCCCCCAGAGTTGTCTACGGTCTACTATTCCCGCAGCAACGTTGCAACCGAAAGCATGCACCAGAAGCACCTCAACCTCTCCACACAAAAGATGCGTATTCTTTGAGCTGATGGCGGTAGCCTCTTGTATGATCCACACTCGTCTCCACCAAGGGCGCCCAAAAAAGCTCCCCAAGCCTTCCCACATCTTCGTATCGTACGGCTCAACGAACTCCACAGGGAGCCGGATGCTTTCTGGTATTTTGTGGAGCCGGATGCTTTCTGGTGTTGCTCTCGTTATGCCTTCTTCCACTCTTATCCTCTGGAACTCGCCCAGACATACATCGATAAGTACTCCATCTTCCCGAGAACAGCCTGTTCGTCCTCGGAAGCCGGTCCAAGTTCGGCGTATACCGACGACGCGCTCCTATATATTTCTCCCATCCGGCCAATCTGCTCGCTTTTCTCGGCCTTGTCATCCTGATTGATACAAATAGCATCTATCCAGAAAGCGAGAGTCACTTTCCGCTTCCGTCTTAGAAAAAACATCAGGTTATCAGTAATTTGAAAGTCGTGCCCATTGAGGCCTATTGTGTGTACTTTGTCAGGGTTTCCCCAGACATAGGAGAGCGCGTAGTAGCGTTTGCGAACTTCGGAAAACTCTTTGTATTGTAAGATGAGTTGCAACATCTCGTTACTCTTAGAATCGTCGTTGGTGGGATGAAAACCAAGTGAAGGGTAGACGGTGTTGCGAGCGGCTTGTACTTGAACAAAGTCATTATCAGGGGTCAAAACTCATGAGACAGCTGAGTCTTTTCGAGTAATATGCGGAACCGGTAATGACTCGATCTCGTGGAATTGGTGCGAATTTGAGATGAATGTGCGCCAAGAATAGTGCCTACACGGCGTGGACCTCTCGCGACAATCTCTTTCTTTCAACTTAGCTATGTTTTACTACCAACCGAGTGATTCCCGAGTTGGGTCAATCATTTGATTATCTATGATCGGAAGCAAAGCGGGCAGCCTTGTTGACTCACCGACAGAAGTAACAGTGGCTCAGCACGCAGGCACAAGTTTACTCCTTTATCAATTCTCCGCTATCAATACGTTGTCACAGCATGTGTCGAGGTCCTTACGCTGGCCAAATCGCCGAGTACGTTGGTTTTCAAAATAAGTCTGAGGAGGCGTTTCGGATGCCAGCAAAGCAAAGAAAGCTAGTGGCACCAATTCCTTTGTGGTTAGTGCTCAATGGCGCCGTCGCCTGCGACGACGGGCAACACCGCTGACATGCTCACTCGACGCCGTCCTATTGGCATTGGCCGATAGCAGCGAGGAGTGGTGGCTCAGAGCTGAAGATTCGGCCAACCAATGGAGCCCTATGTAGCCCCCACCTCATTCGTATCCCACCCTCACCCGCTGAGCACTTGGTGTTAGTAGCGCTCTGCCCTCAACAGCCTCGTTGCTGCCTTGGTGCGCGAAAAAGCCATTTAAGATCTGCTCATGTTTCCATTTAGTCGCTCTTTCCATTTCCTACCTCAATCTGGACCAACATTCTTCCAAGCAAAAGCAAAGATTGCCTACCAGCTTGCTTGTAGTGAATAAAAACAAGATGGGTATCTGCAACGGTGAGATAAAGGGAGACCCGGATATTGCCGGCACCGGAGTTGTGTGGGCCATTTTCATCAATGCCATCGTAGCCATCATCTTGTCGTTTATCCTGTGGATCTACGTCTTCTTCTGTACACCGGATTTCCATCTCAATGTATCAGATGAGCATCCTCGATGGATCTCAGCGCTTCGGGATACACTTATTATGCAAGGAGACAGCCAGTTGATTAGCGGTCTTGCGATTGTTATTGCTTCCCTTTCGAATATCTATACAGACGACGAGACGCCGCTGTACCACATCTTCATCGCTCGCGCGTTAGCCGACGCATGCATGACGGGCCACTCAGCATGTATCATCTTGATTCCTCGAACCGAGCATAACTGGTGGTTCAGACTGGGGGTTCTATTGACTACTCTAGGTTTATGGGAGTTCTGGAGTTACGCAGCCATAGAAAGATTCCGACGATGGAACTGGGAGACTCCATACTGTCTTGAGAATACGAGTAAGGTTCCTGGAGACTACAACAATTGGATTATCTTGTCGATGATTGTGATGCTTCTGAGTTACATTCCCCCTTACCTGAACATATGGGAGTCCGGACGTAATTGGACGAATAAGTTTGAAAAACTGATCATGGCTTGCCTACGTTATTTGAAAAACCAGAGCAAAGACATCTGCAGACGCCGCCCATTTAGAGATTTTCTCGGCAAAGCTTCACTATTAATCATAGAAGCCGTGGTATTCGTTTATGTTCTGCCATTCACTGCATTCATACCGGCGTCATGCACTCTGCTCCCTGTTCAGTCTGCTATAGCTCTCGGGTGGGACCTTTACGATGTCATCACAGCGCGTGATGCCAATGCGCATATAGTCGTGGCAAATCCTCGTCACCGACCGGAAAAGTCGTTTCAGAACCACGACAACCCTGAGGACGACTGGGGTTTTGGCCAAATATTGCCTTTTGTTATGCTGCTGCTCCCAATTCTTACAGCTGCGGATTACTTTACAAGTATCAAACCCAGAAAATACGAGAAAAGTTATTTGAGAACTGACCTTGTTCTAGAAGCTTATGGCAAAGACCATCAGGGGGAAGACCCTGCGGCGGAGCTTAGACCTGTGTAGAGACAATGGCCGTTACAAGTTGGGAGTCGCCAGATGACGAGTCGACAGCAATACGCTTCAGATACACATTAGATAGATGCAGAATAGCTGGAGATGGACGATCGGTGGATTCCGGGAAAAGGAAGGAAGCGACCATAATTGCAAATTTAGCATATTTAGATCGATGACCTTGCGCCCTACCTTATGGAGGGAGCACAGACGGAGCACAGACGGAGCACAGATAGAGCATAGAGGGAGCATAGAGAGAGCACAGAGGAAGCACACAGGGAGGACAGAGTAGCAAGACGACCGAATCAGCATGAGTGTTGCATTTCATTGGTTGATCCTGCCATACATTGATGGATGGCTCCGTCCATGGACGGAAGCAAATTTTATGGAAGGCAGGCGCCATTAGCGGTCAAACACTAGCAACGAGATGTACGAAGGCTACTACGGAGTCCCTTAACATGGAGTTTCTTCTCTCCTACAGATCAATACAAAGTATTTATATGCCATTGACTGTAAAATTCTGGGACTCGCTCATAGAAGGCCTTTCCATAATCAATACTAAGGCCCTTGCCCGCAGCAGTAGCCACAAACCCCTCCCAAACCATAATACGAAGAGCAGAATTCAACACCCTCAAAGCTGCAAAAAACCGACCTTACACACCTAAACCACCTCAAAATCCACCTCTCCACTCTCAATTACTAGCGCTAACAAGTCAGGCTCTTCCCCTCTGTCCAACTCCGCCAGACTCAATTTCCCTAACTTTTCCGCCGATTCTTCTCCTCCATCTTCTTCTTCTTCCTCCTCCTCCTCCGTCCTCTTACTCAACCATATACCAATTCCCCCCTTCGGCATCTCCCCAAACGCCCACCAATGAGTCCCCAGACATCGATTCGTTAACACCGCTCTATAAACCTCTCCGCGGGCTATCTCTGCTTTTTCAACCACATCAGCCGTAACGGTGTGTTGGATCGTGATTGTTTGACCAGAGGTGAGGCTGGGTATTGTTATGACTATTGTCGAAATTTTGGTTTGAGTTAGTGTTGCAATGAATGCGGTTGCGTAACATGATATACTAGCCTATGGGAGGTAGTCCTGTACTGTACACGGGAATCTGATATGGGATCTTGCAAAA
Source organism: Cladonia metacorallifera KoLRI002260 (assembly GCA_000482085.2). Taxonomy (NCBI): domain Eukaryota; kingdom Fungi; phylum Ascomycota; class Lecanoromycetes; order Lecanorales; family Cladoniaceae; genus Cladonia; species Cladonia metacorallifera. The sequence continues at coordinate 940,056 of KI911110.1, forward strand.
AGGGGGGGGGATGCGCTAGAACAAAGGTGTTTGCTTGTAAGGGGTAGAACGGTACTAATACCAATATGGGATGATTAGGAAAGCACACCAAGATTGCAACACGGTATTGCTAGCCGGATCGTAGTCGTCGAGACTCTCCTCTTTTCGCTTTTGTAGAATAGAGATGTGCAACTTTTTCAAGCAGGTGATATATGCATATAAATTTCAAGAAAATTGACCGTACACTGCAACCCGCAAACGTAGAAGCTCAGGCACACGAAAAGAAAAAAGAAAACATACATTCCATCCACTCGCTCAAATCCACCCTCTTCCCAAACATCCCCCTATGAGCCCTTGGCTGCGCATAATTGTTAATCTGAATGCTCTTCCCCACACTCTCCTTGGGAGCAACGCACTGCATTGCTGTGTAGCTCGGATTCGTTGGGATTCGCGCGAAAGGGTTTTGATAAGCTGTTAGTGTTACGGGAAGATCGGGATGGGGGGTTGTGAGGATGCGAGCGATTAGGGTGAGGGTGAGGGCGCTGGAAGGGGTGATGGTGGGAGAGGGGGTGGAGAGCGTGAGACCGATGGTGACGGAGGCGTTGGTGGAGGGACGCATGATGCGGCCATCGCCGCGACCGGTCATGGCGGGGTTTGCTGGGGATGTTTGAGGGAGGTTGAGAGAGGGGAGGCGAGAGTTTTGGTTCGATAAGATATATACTGGGTTATGCTTTTAGGATGATTAGGGTAAGGTATGGATTTGAATATATGAAAAGGAAGTTCTTATCCTACCTGGGGTATTTATAGCCTAGGAGAAGCGGGGTAGATGACTCACCTATCAACCATATAGCCCCTGTGGGTCTAACCCCTAGAGAATCCTAATACAGCAAAGAACGACGCAAGAGAAAAAAAGGAAAAGGGGAAGCAAGACAAGATGACTTGGAAAATGGCTTTTATATGATGTTGAGTGATGCGCTCTCTCAAGAACGTGAGTAGAGTGATGTTTTCTCTATCCTGAAACAAAAGCTTGTAAAGATAAACCGAATTCTTTTTTCTATTGCTGGGACATGAATGGACGATCAATGTGAATAAGGACTAAGATATGAGCTTCACGCCGAGAGATGGTAGAAGCATGAAATGAGCATAGGTTTGAGCTAGATGACAATCGTGGGAATGTTGCAGCTGAAGGCTCATGCGATTGAAGAAATTGAGGAGCTCAAATGACTGAGCCAAATAGACATAGCAGGAGTGGTGTAACGTAGTGGAGAAAACATAGTGCGATAAAGCTTGACTCCAAACATCCAATTTAGAAAATAAGTATTTCATACAAGATACATCAACTCCTCCAATAGAAAATCAGGCCCGATTCACTTTTGTAACGCCATCGCCATGCCGCATCGCGCAATATTTGGAATCAAAGAAGCAGTGGATTGGGTATATGCAAAATCGACAAAGCCTCCCAATGAGCAAACTTGAACGCTAAGCGGGGAACAATAATTCCATGTAACAGAACGTAGCCTCTGAATTTTTAAGCACTGCCATTGGTAGTGGTAGCAGCAAGGATCGGCGTGTCTCGTGCTGCTTCGGCTTCTTCCTCGAGGTAATCTCTTTTCATGTGATTCGACTGATACCAAACGAAGCCAACCAATATCGCGCCAACGACGAGGACAGCGACGAGTAGGACCAAGTTCACTGGTAGAGGGTCTCCATGGAAGGCTTTATGCGTCAAAGCATCGAGCCCCGACTGCGAAAGGTTCAACAACCCGGCGGTGAGGATGATGAGGCCGTAGACCTTCCCAAAGGTGTGAAAGCCGAACACTTTTGCTGCGTAATCGGACACAGCAGTGTAGTAAAGTGGACGATACAGGACGAAAAGGGCGATATTGGCGAAGGCAGCCCAAAGATAGGGAAGGACACCAAGGATACCGATGGCAGTAGCTACTGTGACAAGTAGTGTCAGGACGAAGGTAGTGCTAAAGTTATCGAGCACGAGCCCGATAAATGGGATAGACAATATCCCCCCCGCTGGAAGAGCGACATCGAAGACATGATTCACAAGTTCAGCTTGCGAATAATCATCCAGCATGTGCTCATACTGAGTCCTGATAGTCGCAACGAAGTAATTGATCCTTGTCATCTGAAGCACCGTGAAGACAGTAATCAGAACAAACCAAGGCGATCTGATCTGTTCGAGGGCCGATCGGCCGTGCAGAGCGCCCCAGACGCCACTGATATTCTGCTTCTTCTCCTCAGCTCTCTGCTGCTTCGTACCTGATTTGCCTAGGAGAGATGTCATCTCGGAAACGACGCTTTCACGATGCTGGCGGCGTACTTCTTGCAAGTGACGCCTTTGTGCTGTGTCTTCAGTGCCGTAGTCGTTATAATCGGCCTCGGCAGTAGTATTTTCCGCCTCTGTAATTAGCTCGCCAACGGTCTTGTAAGACTTGGCGGGCATGATGAAGATTTGTACAAGGAAAATAAAAATCGGTACTACTAAGTAAATTAAGAAGAACTTTTGCGGGGAGAAATTCTCATGAGAAGCCGAGTAAATGAGTCGGTATACTAGAAAGATGGCACTTGATGAGTCGAAAGCACCTGTCAGCAGCGCAAGGATGAGGCCAGAATGCTGTGGGAACGTATTAGAAAGTTGGAAGGATGGAATGAAGACGAAGGGCCCTCCAAGAGCGAGGAAAAGGTATCCAGGTATATATGCATCGAATGGAAGTTGGGTGGCAAACGCGAAAAGGATGGCACCAATGGCGAGCAGTATGCTACCAATGATACCACTGACTCGAGGTCCATATTTATCGAGTATTGTGCCGACGGGAAGAGCCACAACGTTCGTTGCAACGGCAGCGGTCGTGAACATGAAGTTGAGTCTGGATGAATACAGCGATCAGCGATTGTGATTTTCCTTGACATCGGAAAATGCGTACCTAATTTCCTGCTCATAGCATGTCCGTTCCCTATCATATTTCATTTCTTCTGCATCGGAGCAGAACTCTCTGTAGACCCCCTCTTTAACCAATACTGGTTTTATCGCTGCATACCCAAAGACGACCCCAGCGGCGAGCAGACAGTAGATGACGGCGAGGGCGACTTGTACTGCAACGAATCCGTATTAGTATTCAGCCGTAGGAAGAGTATAAGCAGCATTTACATATCCTCTTGCTTTTCGAGACCTCGAAGGCTCCCATCGGTTCTTCTTTTGCAGCAGGTGGCACCCACTTGCCCACTGGATTGAAAGACATATTCTTGTGCTCCGATCTGGCAGGAGACGAGCCTCGAACATGCTCGTAAGAGCTCATGGAACTGACACGATGAAGAGACATCTTGAATAGCTCCAAAAGGTAACGTCAATGGGAAGGGGGCCAGTGAAAGAAGCTTTGGTAGGGCTCGACCCCGCCCTCTGTATAGGTGCTGGGACTGGCTCAAGATCCAACGAGCACGACAAATTGGGTATAGAAGTGTATAAGACGATGTCGACCAGTAGCAGCAAAGACTAAAAAAGCTGGAAATAGCATATTGTAGGAGGCGAATGTGATGCGCTTGGGGAAGATAATCGATCACATTGAGGGGAGAGTGACGAGCTCAAAGGTAAAAGGCCTGCATCGGAGCTTGGCGCGGGGTTTGCATGGGGAAAACGTTCGCCACCGGTAGATCTAGTGGGGTGAAAATCCAGCTAAGGTACGATATCTACGGTGGACTTTTGCTATCCGAGAGAGCGTATTCAATCGCTGCTTGACATGATCAGGGAACTCTTTTACTTTCAAATAAAGAGAAGCTGGACCAACCGTGGCTAATGCATGCATGTGGGTAAATCAATGCTGCGAGCAAGTGGTCCAGCTTGTGTTTCGTCTGGCGAGCATTCAATTATGACTTCATGGCCCTAGTCAAGTGAAAACGCCGTCAATCCTACCCTTTCCCAGAGCATCTCCACTTCCTTTCCCAACGAAAGATCAAACACCGGAAGTAGAGTATCGTTAAGAAACCAAAGGGTACGGTGCCATGAAATAGATGCATCAAATGCACTCTTCTACTTTCCAAGACCATATCCAGCAGAGTTCTTGCATCCAACAATCCAATTGAAATCCTCCCAGGAACGCCTACTCATATTGTGGGCGATGCACATATGCTACCCCTTAACCACGTGAAAAGACGCTAGACTTCAAGTACCTTGCTGATGCACTGGGCAAGAACCAGGACCCTTCGCACTTGACTCCCACCACTTACGTATGCATGCCTAAATCCCATCGTCGTCAGTCATTTACTCGTCGGCCCAATCATCAACAGAGTTGAACAAAACTTACCTTATGAAATTTACACCAACACTCTAGCCTCCCCAGCTCATCCCCAACAGCGAATTCCTCAAAGCAAATCACACACTCCTGCGTTCCCTCTCCATCCTTACCAACGCAATCTTTCTCACTGGCTGGGTACACCACCATACCAGCTCTTCGCTGTTGAAAGGACCCGGAAGGTACGTCGTTCGATCCGGTAGAAACGCGGTGTCCAGTAGGAATAGGTCTCGTGCCGGGGCCTTGAGCTGATGCTGTAGCGCTTGCCGCACCGGCCGCTTGTGTGGGAGGCGCACGGCTTGATCCAGCTCCAGAAGACACGAACGCCCTCTCTATGCATGAGTTGATGTGCGCTTCCCGAGCCGATTCAGAGTCGTCGGGACCTTTAGGTGGGAGAGCAAGGTGGCAAACTGGGCATATATCTTCCTCTCGGAGTTGTGGCTGTGGAGCTGGTCGAGATATTGAAGCGTGGAAATTTGGCATGGGGCGGAAGTGCGAGGAGCTAGGAACATTCCCTGTTGATGCGTGATGGCGGTGCGATGGGTGACTCTGTAAGAGAGCTTGCACGTGACGCTGCGTGTGGGGTTAGCGGGCATTGTGTCAAGTGTTTGATTGACAAACTTACTTGATGAGCTGTTTGATCAGGCAATGACCCATAAAGCGAAGAATAACCTGGCGGAGATATAGGAGAACTTAACGGGTCTGGCGCCTGACTGTGGCGTCGACTCGTTGCTCTGTTGATAGAGGCAAGCGCAGCATCAGGAGGGCGATAATCAGATCGGGCTGAGGATATCCGCCTCGTCAAAGTTGGCATCTGATCGGTATTTGAACGATCAATTCCAGCTGCTGATAGACGGTGTTGTGCAGACATGGTATCTAATCTTGTCCCATGGTGAAGATTAGGAAGGGCATGAGGGGAAGGGTATGGCAGATGAGGTAGTGGGTTAGGATCAGGCACACAAGGATTACAAAGCCTGACCTCTTGTCCTCCACCAAGTGCAGGGTCAATCCTATAATCTGAACTTTGCGGTCTATCACTGGAACTTCCTCTTTCTATACCGTTCCCATCCCCAGTCAGGTCCACTATTTGTATCCCAGGGTTCGTTGGCATAGTCGGACTTGGCGTGGCGTCTTCGGGAGGATGGACAATGAACTGTCTTGGTATCGTAATACGATGGGGGGAGCAACTCGCACAAACCACCCTCCCACACTTTCTGCAATGATGTCTTCTGTACCACATAGTAAACGCATTTCCACATATTGGGCATTTCGACACCTCAGCATCCGGCTGCCATCTTGGAAGCGCAATATCTCGGCTCCTGCGATTTTGCAGTGTTTCTATACTCGGCGGTCGAGGTAGAGGTCGCTCTCTAGATCCTTGTGTAGCTTGCATAGGTGGGCTGTTTGAAGTGCTAGAACGACTCATGGATGGCCTCTCGTTGGTCGCCTCTGTAAGGCTTTGCCTTGGATGAAAGCTCCCGGGGTATGCATATGACAGACTACTAGACGATCTCCTCCTCGTATAGTCCTCGTGATGTTCAGCCAGCCTCCGCCTTCTATCTGAAGCCATGATCGCAGCTCGACTGGCGGCCAGCTGAGCACGGTTCACAGTTTCTTGTCTAGCACTTGGTGGCTGCCTTATAAAGTCCATCCATGTCTCCCTATCTGCAGATGCAGGCTCAGTGGGTATACCACTCCTTCCATTAAAGCCCCTTGTAAGCATGTCTCCGTCACTGTGCCCTCTCCTCAGCGAGTCCCCTGCTTTCCTATCGACAGAGCCATGCTCGTAGGCGCTTGCAGCCGAAGTCGTTCGAGGCGGCTGTACCAACTGTGACCGATGGGGTTTCGCAGAACTCGGGCCGGCAGAAGACGGTTCCATACAGCGTTTAAAAGCCAGCCTAGGCCGCTTGAAGGGGCGTTCGTCAGGAGGTGGTGGCAGGTTATGTAAGCTTGGCCACCGATGGCGATGGTTCTCCAGCTTGATTTCTTTTGGGTTCTAAGACCGATAAAGGCCGCAAAGAACGTCTAGATGCAAGGCAAGGTTTGACGGTCCTGTACCTTGGCTTCGGATGAGAGTTTCGGGGCTGTGGCCCACTGTAGATGTCTATTCTCGCCTGTGGCGGGGGGACTTGGATCAGACTGCTGTTCGGCTTTCGATCACGAAGAGAGTGCAGTATGGAGGTTGGCAAATACTCTGTAGTGAATCGCTGGTCGATGAAGGCGTAAATCGGGCAAAACTGGCGGCAAACAACGTAAGTTCACAAGTCCGGGTTCTGAGCAGTAATAATGAGATGAATCTGAAGCAAAGTGTATATATGCGGAAGAGCCATTACGAAGTCACCAAATGCAATGTAAAGCGCTCACTAGTTGACGAATGTAACAGTTGTGAAGAGGGGGCAAGATGATTTGGGGCGGCTCGAGAGGTACTTATCACGCGACAGGCTTACACGTGAAATCTGACTCCACAGTACTCTCAAGTCGCATACCTAGAAGAATACAAACATTTCGGTAGCAGATTCGTGAGGGTGGAACTATTGATTATTATGTAAATGCTACTCTAAGCGTCCTGGGTCCTGGCTTCCACCTTTCATAACCTATGGTACACTGATGACCTATTCTACACCCGCTTTCCCCAGCAGCCCATCATATGTTCATTGCATGTACTCTCGAAACGCCTTGCACCCAGTCGTATGCCATGCGACGCTAATGATGTACCGCGTTGAGGACTGCCTCCATTAATGAGAACGCCACCTAGACTTTTTGCAAAGACCAAAATGATTTAAGAAATTCGTTTCCAGGCTGATATGCGTATTAAACGAGATATGGACAGAATGAAAGATGGGTTACTATAGCGCACGAGGCTGTAAGTCTGGACTGATACTCCTCCGCCGTGGATCGTCAACAACTTCTGCACTTGAGCCCAGTATTTGGATATCATCTGGACTTGCTGTGTGAATATTGTCACTGGCCCGATGCTGTTGTACATATCCCATGCTCGAGGGCCTGTCAAGTCGAAGATCAGGAGCAAGTGAACCGAGAACAGAGGACGAATGGCGGGCATGGCCGATTCCATCGTTATCGGCCTCTTGGGCGCCCGGCGAAAGCATACTTGAATTCAATGAATTGCCGCTAATGGAAAGTCCACTAGCTGAGAGATGGGTATCTTGCGAAAATGAATGTTGGTGATTGGATCCGAAGGGAAGGCGCCTTACTGGATCCTCCCGGGGTTGGATGTCGAGTTGCGCCTGAGGATCAGTGCTAAAGGCTCTAGTCGACCGTGGTGAAGCCGCTACGGTGGAGAGTCTCGTTCCCGATTTCTCAGCCTCTGTAGAAGAGTCTCGCCTAGAGCTCTTCCTTGGGATATGGGGAGGCTTAAGACTGCCCTGTGTGTTTTGACGAGTGGGTCTTGAACTGGCTTTGGAAGCAATTCGACTTGGTAGCTCAATGCCACCTGGCGTTTCAATAGTAGGCAAGGTTGGTGGAAATGGTGATATTTGGCTTTCTCGATTGTGGTGCCAATCGTCATCAGACATTGACCCGTCCTCGTCAGCATCCTCGTCGCTGGTAATAGTGCTCGAGGGTTCATCGTCAGGAAGATGCCTTGTCCCAGCTCCAATTGCATCCCCTTCATCACTCAAGGCAAGATCACGAGATCTTTCCGGCTGAATGAGTCCCGGCTCATCGGAATAAGGTACTTCATTTGCTGGCAAAATAGCGCCCGAAAGTGCTCGACGATCCATCACTGGAGCTCTCGAACTCCTCACAACCTCGAAACCCTTGCCCTTCTCTTTGGTCTTGCCGCCAAAAAGATTCTTGATCCAACCAGAAGCTGAAATGACTGGCCCTGTGGGATCAGCAGGGCCTGTTTTGAGCCTCCTGGTTGGCTGATTCGATAATGCAGGTCCTCGGACACCATAATAGAAGTCGACTTCTCTAGTCGCATAGTCAGTCTTGGATTTCCTTGGATCTTCGCCATCAGAGTCAGAACGATCTCGGTTCAGGTGGGCTGGAATTGGTGTTCCTCGTCCAGAAAGTGACGGACCCTCCCCACCAGGCTTCGGCGACCCTTCCAGGTCGGGGCTGTTATGACTCCACCGTTTATTGGCCCATTCTGCGCTGCTCCATGAGCCTCGTGGACGCCCAGGAGGCGACGACTCCGCATCTACAGTTGTCCTTTTTGGTCGCGGCGGTCGGTAGTACGGATCAGCCGCTTCAGCACTCCTTAAGTTGACTATGCCACCAGCTGATCCTCCTTGGCCTGCAGCTTGGCTCCCACCTGGCAGGTACGAGAATGCACTTGCTCGTCCGGAGACTGGGGTGTCCCCCGCCCCACCTGCGCTTACTGAATCAAGGCCCACGCTCCTGCGAATGTCACTTGTCGCTCCTTGCCGGTTTAATAGGATAGCTGAGCTTCCGGACAGACTGCGAGACCGTCCGCCATTCCATTGGAGAGATTTCTGGTCGGTGTCGTGAGCCAGCATGGCTGCATCAGAGCCAACACTTTGGCGTGGCCTGCCCCCAGCTCGAGGATGTCTCCGAGAAAGTTGCCGCATGCCGAAGACCTAAAAAGGGAAAAGTTATTCCTTTGTTGCAGAACAGATTTCATGTTTCCACAGCTGACGACACTTACCTTGACAAGGCCACCCCTAGCAGCACCTCCTGCGACTCCTTCTTCACCCCCAGCTCCAGCCATTCTTGCCAAGACCTCAACAAGCGTCTGGATCGCATTAAGGAAGAAACCAAACACAAGCACAATGGCATGCATAAGAAGGATAATGTACCCTATCCAGCCTCTTGGAGAATCCTTAATGCCTAGAGACGGCACGAAAGCCACACTCAGGAGAACAATTAGGAGCCTAACAACGGCAAAGAATGTATGGAAGGCGTTCATCGATGTTGGCGAATGGAATGGTCGGAAAGCGTTGAGCGTCAATATCATTATGACTTCACATATAGCCAGTAGAACCAGTTGAGCAATGCCGGAGGGTTGAACAGCGCCGATTGCTATTCCGCGTGTAAAGGTCAGCACAACGGGAACTAAGGCGAAAGTAGCTGCATTGTCAGAGTACGTGTTGTAGAGAGGTCCATAAAGTAATACCGTTGGCAAGTCGTCGAATAAGTATGACCTTGGGCGAGTTGTTGCTATTAGCCACAATAAGAAGACCGCGAAGCCGACCAACGCAATGAGTAATACCGCTGCAAGGCCGACCGTTACACTCGGGGATTGTCCTGCGACCACCAACTGGTAGGCTGACAATGCAACCACAGGCAAGAGGAAGTAATTGAATACAATCCTAACTGCGTTTCCTAGACTGAAAGGCAGGTTCTTCTGTCGAAGGTCCTCTTCCTGGGTGTTTGAATAAAAGCGGTAGGCCCAACGGAAGGTGAAGCCGATCTGTATCAACAGAATGACACATATCACAATGACCAACAGCCATATCACCATTCCAGCCCAGATATCCTCGTCCGATATCATTCCCACCAACTGACTCATTCTATCAAGACCGTAGGAGCCGTTGGTAACATACATGCCATCCACGAGACTGTGAGATCCATTGCCATGACTGACGAAGCTCTCATTGAACATGAGAGCGGACCAGCTGACCTGACTTACCACAGGTTGGAAGAAACCGGGATAATTTAGACTTAATGACCCAGCTAGGACAATGAACTGAAGGTACTGAAGACAGTCGCCAAATCCTGGTGTGACCAGACGCAGAAGGTCATCATCTCTGCCATAGTTGCTTGTAAACCTGAATATGTCCGTGGAGCCCCATGGGCTGAATATGGCAGCGCAGGCCGTAGCAATGGCGACTAGGATTAGTACAACGAGGGGTATGTACGTAAGGGTATTGCTGAGCGCATCTCCCAGATTTGGTGTGACGTTGGCCTCAACACAAGCCAGTGGGTTCGCACCGGCAGCTCCGGACTTCAGTCTTAAGACAGCGTTTATTGAAGTGAAAGCATAACTAGAATAGAGATCGTGTGCTACACTGAAAGCTGGTAGTTTTGATACGATGCTCCTGTTCGCAAAGAACCAGATCAGCATGCTCCCACTCCAAGATCAGGCGCCGAAAGAAGGAACTTACTGGATGTCATGGGTGTCATTGAGCGCAAAGACTGGCGCAAATGGGCATGGTGTCAGGGCAGAGCTGTTACAGAATCTCTCAGGTGCAGGGTCATATGGCGTGTAATCCAGAACATTAAACTGGGTAGTGAAAGTAGTGAACTTCTGGTCAGGAGGTACGCCACCCAGATCGGGGATTTTTCCCACAGTATCATTCGGGTTGTTCCATGAAGGATCAGTTGCATTAGGAATTGGAGTGTCCTGTGTTGCAACTCCTGTAACATTGCCATAGACCGTAACATTTAGACCGTAGCTATCAGACGTAGCATTGAAAGTAGCCCAAACATATAATGGGACGAACTGTAGTTGTCGAGGGTCGGAGTCAATGATACCTGGACTGAGGCAATTTTCAAAGTTGATGAAGACGGCGGCCGCGGGGCTCGTGAGTAGGAATATGGCCCATAGCGCCATATGGAGAATGGTATGGATTGGGGGTATTCTCATGCTGTTGTGGCACCTTGCTTGAGGCGGCCCTACAGCAAGCGCACTCAAACTTCCATTCCATCTCTTCATGTGATTTGGAGCGGATCCCTCATCTAAGCCCTGTCTCAATTTGCGGCCGTGGTCCAGCTTTGTGACTCTCAACGCCTCCCCCATCCGCACAGAACCCTGCTTTTGCCCATGCCACCAGATACCTGTGGCCATACCTCTACCCCGCCATCGACCTTGACTAGGTTCGTTGCAGACTGCAGGCCTTGTGGAAGCCTTTGGCGGTGTCGAAACGTAGCAGATGAGGAAATGTTGAAAGGATAAGCAACGTTGAGGCGCAAGGCGATGATCTGCGGGTGATGCGGCAGCGACAAAGTGCTTGTTTCACGCTCAATCGGCTTGGAGACCCAATGGGAGAGTGTGGGCGCCTCAACCTGGCTTGGGCCTAGAATGTAACGAGTGAGTAAACAGAAATGGAAGCACAATTGGGCGTCGTAAAGGGTGAAAGGGTTCGTGGGGGAGCTGAGATGCTGGTGGTACCAGATTCAGTTGGAAGAAAAATGACGGTAGCCGTTTCCAATTTAGGACTATGACACTAAGCGTTTCTCGGCTGCAGTGGCATTAAAGATCCCTTACTATAAGTACCAGTGGCTTGAGGTGAAGATCATCAGTCATGAGTACGATGATTTATGATTGAGCTTTTTATACATGCTACTTTACACGAGTGGTTACATCAGATATCACTGTCCGAGTGTCGCCTGAAGTTTACTTGACTTTCGCAAAAAAAAAGAATTCGAGGCAGTGCCAGCAGAACCAAAGCTAACCAATTCACCCACTATATCGTTACCGAGTACTGTTAAAATGACTCGCGTTAGCCAGCTAATGTGTCGGAAGCCGTTTGGACATAATCTATGAAGCCTATCATGTGTTGGAAAATCTTCATTTATGCATCATAACATTGGGCCACACATCATGACCGTCGGCACCAACGTTGCTGTTCAAACCCTTTGTAACGTGGTAGTCATAGTGTCGACATGATAAAAAGAGAAGATATACGTGAAGGCAGGGAACAGCAGCTTGATGTCAAATCGTGAGACACTTCTATTCTTGGAAACATGACCCATTCGGCTGTTGCGCACTGCTCGATGCCGCCAAGCAAAACCTATGCCTTGTTTTCCCATGATATGATGCTTCCAAAGTCTATGGACGGTTGCCGCGCTCCTTTCTAGTATTAACCAAGTGATCATGAAACCTTAACGATGTGCCTTCTCCTCCTCCAACGCCAACGCTAGACTATACCCAATGTAATGCTTGACGAATAACTCCCTGGTGCCCCTCGTGTGATGTATCCCAAGGGCATCATAATATATACATCCCAGGTAAGATCGAACTGAAAGTGGTGGAGCAGGATCAAGATCATACCTTGTCCTTTACGCACACTCGGTCCCCATATCCTAAGACGCCAGCCATGACCCCTGGCGGTTCGAAGCGATGTCCAAAAGTTTCCTGCATATGTTCCCTTGTCCGAGCGCATAGGCTTGCATTCTTCCATACACTTCTGCAAGCCGTGCGTTCCATGCTCTTCCAAATTAGCGGCTCCGGGTCTATGTTCATAGCCTGCATGTCCTCATATTTGAAGATGCGCTCGTGATCTGTCAAGTGGGGATTGATGGCTGAATCTGATTTCTCGAGGAAGCTCAGAGGCACAGGATCTGTCTTGTCCTTGGCGCACCCAATACACATGAAGTTGCGAATGCTCCATTTGATTATATTCGAGTGGAGAAACATCGGGATGTATTCGTTTCGATTCGTAGGATCGGCTTGCAGCATTCCAATACCATGACCTGTGCCGTTGACCATGAGTGTTTTGAGCTTATGTGGGACCATGTAGTACTCTTCGCGAAGCGCTTGGAGAGCGATAGGAAATGTGTCCTTGTCGCCCCAACCAGCCCAGCCTTGGGATATCAGTGTATAGTAATGCTGCGGCCCATAGTAGTTGTAGTAGGAAGCTAAACATAATGACTGTGGGTCGTCAGTTATCAGAATGGCCTCTGTGGGTATTGGTGTTGGCGTTGTCCTACCTTCCAATGCCTTTTCTTATCCCACACCAACTGCCCAGACTCAGTGGTTTGGTCCTGCCTCAATATCTCGGACTCGTCTTCAGTGAGGCCGATTTCGAAGGGTAGGAGAGGTGATCCAGTGTGATTCCAATAATCGGGCCATAATATTACACCCGTTTCGGTGAATGTCTTAGAATCGAATATCGGATCCGGGACCCTTACTGGGACATTGTCCGCATCCAAGAATAAGACTTGTTCGAAAGAGGAAAAGAATATGGAGCTTATCTTGAGCTGGTATCCGTGCTCTAGTCTGGAGACATCCATGTAATCGCTGACACGGCGACAAACCATGCCATCTTGCTCTATTTCTTTACACCATCCAGCTGTTTCTTCACTCTTGTCTTTCATCCAAACCTCGACGGGCAGAGCACTCCCGATCTCCCGGAGCATTCCCATCCCAGTCGTAGCAAAGCCTGAGAATTTTCCACCTGCTAGAATCACCACGCCACGCCCTTTATATATATCTTCTGGGTATTCAGGCAGTCTGCTAACAACCTCGGCGTGGCTTTCTCGGGATGCCTCAGCATCCGCCTTTAGGAGCGGCGTGTGGGTCTTAATCTCCTCAAGAGTAGGGAATTCGGATATGCTGCTGAAAGTTTGAAGTTTAAGGTCCAAAGGCTGGGGTTTATTCTGGTCGAAGGTGGTCTGTAAGGATTTCCATGTCTTGGCGAGTAATTTCGCGTTGGGCGCTTTCGGGATGACAATAGATTGGGTCAATTGGTCTCTGGCGTAATCACATGATAACAAATTTGAGGGCGACAATGATGAGGAGGAAGTGCCACGTTGGACGACTTTGTAGGCTAGGTAGATGAGGAAGACCCAAACCATCACAACGAACATCTGTTGCCTGGGCGATCCTGTTCAGGGTTATTAAGCATGCGTCTTGTTTGATGACTTGCGTTGTTGAAACCAACCTCGATGCCATCGCCTGATCTTGCGGGAGGTGTTCCGGATTAAATCTGTTGGGGAAGAGGCTGCTTCCTCGTCATAGAAAGCCATGTCTGCCTTATTGATAGAAGCAATGTGAGTGATATATGCTTGTGTATACTGCTTCCATGATAAAGTGCACAAGAAGCAAAGATGAATACAGGAGAATTATCAAGGTTTGGGATGCAAGGTAGGAGCAATTGGGTACTTTTAGACACCTCGCCGCGCAAGTCCCTTCTCTGGCCTAAAAAGTAGCGCGAGCCGAAGGCGGGCCCATGTCAGCATTCAGCTCTTGGAAATCTGCCCAATACCTGTTAGGAGAACTTTTAGCAGGCTTTCCAGAACATCGGGATCAATTCTTTTTCCCCTTCAGCTGTGCAATGTAAGACGCCAGAATAGTCAATAAGCATCTCCAAATTATGCATTGTTGCCCCGGTTGGGTCGCTTGTACATGCTGTCCCCAAAAAGAAATGGGTCTACAAAACGGTTTAGTCCTCACGCAGGGACTGCATACGATCATGTCTGGACCCAGATTTACGAGTCCGTACTAGAACTAGGTCCAGCCTGGGGGACTTTTGACTTCATCTGCAAGGAACTATACAATGAAAGTATATAATGATCCACGGGCAAGCGATTAAGAGGCTTGTCCTTAAGGTAGCATACATTTGTCATGGTATTCATTGTTTGCTTCAGGGGTTTGCGGCTACCCATGTAAAGCATTCTCGGGGCGATGGCCCTAAGGCGTTCTTAGCTGGCTCCCGCCTTAGGTCCCTAACGTCCCGGCGCCGCATCGCCTAATAGTGCTCCTCAAACCTGGAACCCCGTTTATCACCGCGGTTGATCGTTGCTCGCGTGCTCAAGGCTGCACTTGCATCTGCACCGCTCGATCTGGCTTGGATACAGTCAGACTGACAACTGGATCTAACTACGTGAATCATAATGAGTGTCACCCCTCTGGCTCAGCAGAGGTTGGCAAGGCAAGGCTCATTAGTCCCTAGCCCCTCTCAGTCACTGCCGTTTCCCCACCATGTCAGAGAACATGGCCCCCAACGAAGAGACACACAGTGAGAAGAAGCTATCAAACAAGCATAAATGGCGAGGAAAGCTTTTCTCGGCAGAAGGAAAGTTTGGGAGGGGTGTACAGAGCTTAGAAAATACGGAGGAGGATATTGCCAATTTTCTAGCTACCGCTGTAAGGCCCCAGGCAAGATCCCAGTCTGCCGTGCCCATCACTTCCAGTGATGCTGCTCAAGAGGCCAGGCGTCCGTCCATTCATAGCCCTCCACCGGATATGGTTGACTGCTATCGAAGGCCAAAGCCCAAACAACACAAGGGTCTGCATGTGACATTCGCCCCAGCAGCTCCAGATATCATTGGTGAAGGCGGCGAGGAGGCAGACCTACCAGCAATGGAGGTGTCAAGATCATATGGGCCTTCTGTTGCTGACGTTGAGCCACAACCAGGGTTCCAAAGGCGCTTATCAAGCTCTGGGGCCGAGGAAGAACCTCGGCCTGCTCTGTTACAAAGAACGCCTACTGGGCTAGACAAATATTCCTCACCCAATGACCAAGATCGCAATGCAGAGGACTCAGTCTACCCTGTATCACCAGATAAGATCTCGAAAGCTCAGCCATTGTATCAAAAACATGACGCCCAGGAGTGCATAACAGAAAGCCACGTCCAGGAGACCTATCGAGAGTTACCCCGTAGAAGTGATGATATTATTGATGCTGGTGCAAGATATGCAGAGATAAAAGGCAAAAGCGGAAGTCACAGCATAACGTCCTCGCCGAAAGCCCCATCCCCAGACGACCGTGGTGGCAATTCTGCGGATTCTCATCCATCGCCTCAACCGCCAAATATCTACGAGGACCGTGTGCCCTCGGGCTACGACCTTCCATCCAAGGCATTGGCCTTCCAGAGTCCGCCAAGAGACGCTGATCAAGAATTCCAGGCCAAGCATCAAGCTGATCGTGGGTACTCGGCGGCTCACGAAACAAAAGCTCTGTCTTTCCGAAATGCTGTTGAAGGGCTTGGAGAGGATTCACTAAGAGATTTCGACTTGCGAGTGCGCCGCTTCAATGACGTCTTCAGGCTCGGTGTTTCTGCTCAGACTGACATTTTGAAAGTGCCATTTGTACAATGGATTAGGACAGCTACCTGGTGGTTTTCGAAGGGTCGGACAGAGCTTGAAAGCTCTGCCCGTGCTACTGATGTTCATGAAGGATCCATCACAAACTTGAATCAGGCGCACGTTAATCTAGCGAAGGCCTGGTGGATCGTTAGCGAACTAACACCAAATCATTCTGAAGTCAGGAGATTTGGAAAATCAGGATTAAGCTCATTGATAGCAATCATCAAAAACTTTGGCGACCGACGGCTGGCCGAGTTGATTGAGGTACACATGACCCTAGTTTCTAAAATGAGGGCCTTGACGATGTCAATGAAGCGCAATGGAAGGTTGCCGCCGCCTGAGCTTGAAATACAAAGACTGAACCTCCAAATATTGCCTAATGGCCCAACAATACCGCAGGGAATTGCCAGATTTTTGATCAATAATGTCTCTGGAGCACTTACTGATAATAGATGGTCCGTTGCCGAACCGTTATTCCCAATATTAGTAGGAGACACGGAAGGCCATTTCAGCTTCTGCCGGCTGTTTGTCGAAGCTAAATTATATTCTCGTGACGGTACCCAACAGTTCCTCCATATGTCTTGCATCCTGTCAGTCTTACGCGAACGCAGTAGCTGGGGTGTCAAGGCTACAATAGCGAGTCATGATGGACAAATAAATCTAGTAATCCAACCCAGCGGCCATGGTGGTCTGAACTGGAAAGATGTGCATTGGAAGGTTCCTTCACAAATGATACATATTGATCTTGCTGAGAATTACGAGCTTAGGATCATGCTTTCAGAGAAAGACTTCCGATCAATGTGGAGTATCTACGACTACACTCGTCGAGTCCAGAAAGACTATTCACCAAGCAAAGGCGAAGAGATCATCTTCGAGCGCCATCTCGACAAGCTACATTGCGTTGATCCGCCAAACTTCCCACCTGATGTTATCTCAGATTGCAGATTACGGCTGTTTGAGCGGAAGAGTATTGCATCCGATGGTGCCGGTCAGCGCAGCATTCATGACGGCTTTAGGCTAATCATAGTCACACCTCCAGGAATCAAAACACTAAGCAGCGTAAATTATCAGCTTGGCAAAACCACCCCAATCCTCTTCAGCTACCAGCATAGTAGGGACGGCCCGAGGCTGGTCTTAAATATGACCCCATCGGTCAAATTATCCCCCAGCTTTCGCGATAAACAAGACCGCGAAATATTCCGCTCTGTACTTTGTGGGACATCGATTACGAGGGAGGAGTACTCCTCTGGCTCACTGCCATTGCGTGGTTTTATCATCGAGGATATCCCTACCGATTGTGGCCCAATAGTTCCAGATGAGAATGCGAGTCTGAAAACCCTTCAGTGGAACAGACTGCACATCACCAACAAAGGCCCACCGCCATATGGCCATGCTACTCCATTTATGGTCCGTGCAGAGCATTTTCGAATAGTGGTAGAGTGTGACGTCGGGACCCTCACGGACCGTGTCAATCTTAGAGCTGGAGAATTGCAGATGAATCTAAGCGTTACTGACTTCAACGAGATCAAGCTCTTGCGGCCTCCCCAGCCAGATATGACATGGTCATTGATTGACGGCAAGTTGCCGAAAGAGGAGCTCGACTCTGTATTGCAGACTCTGCAGAAGATGGCAACGTCGACAACCGTAAGGACATATCGCTTTCGCTCGTTACCAGACCTGCATGGATTCCAGTCCATGGTGACTGGATTCAAAGTGCTATTCGACGGCCATACGACCAATTTTGCCATCTCCCGCCGGCGAAAAGGTTTACCCTTACACAAGCAGTGGGAGGCTAACTCGGCTCGGTTACAAGTTATCAACCAAGATAAGGTGTTTCAGTTGGTTGTATTTTTCAAGAACTTTGGCCATGGTGCTTGTATGAATTTCGTCTTGAAAGCCACCGATGTCTTCGAGATCTTCAGCAAGTCTACCACGTTCTTTCTTCGACTCGCGGACGCCAAATTCGCCATGCCGAAGGGCCAAGAGGATCAGACTAGGAATTTCGTATGCCTAGACCTGCCTGAGTATCCTGGTGGGCATGATGACATTACCATTGGGTTTGATAATGAACAAGGTATGCTAGCCTATCTCCCAACTATGGTGATGACTAAAACTAGTATAGATAGAGACAAATTTGCAGAGGCTTTGCCGGGGCCAGTGAGCAAGATGTCCAGGATGGCTTCTTTACGGAGATAGTGTTGTTGAAAGTATTTGTGTAGGGCGACTTTGAAAGGTTTCTGTGAGATAGATGGGTGGCACAGCTTGTTCATAGCGTTCTAACCTGCGAATACCCTGGGTTTGGAGTTGGAGCCTCGGATTAACAAGCAGTTGGTGCTTCATAGCGTCTACAAAAATGCGGTATGCACTACCAGGGGAGGTGTTAGGAAAAGCGGGTGCGTAGTCTCAAATCCACTTCAGTCAAAGCAGTGGCTCACTTTGCAAGACCAGCTCCGGTGATTTGTGTGAAGGAATGCCTTGCTAAGTTCCTCTTCACTTCTTCGCTCTGGATAGGGGTTCGTCAGTCATGAGAGGGGTTTTGACCATAGCCCTAACCCTAGCTAGCTAGAGCTAGCATAAAAGTATGAGCTCATCAGATTGACTTACAGAAGACGGGCCTCTCTTCAAGCATCCTGCAAATACGCGACCATGGCGTCCAACAATGGCATAACTTCTGTGGGCCACGATATTGAGCCCACTTCAACTGCTAAATCTCAATACCAATCTACGCTCGCTATTCATGGCGACGACCACCTTAATCGCTCCACCGATGTCTCCCCCGCCCTCCACGTCTCCACGACCTTTCGCTACACCTCCAACCCTTCCGAACTCGTGCCTGCCAAAGATCTGGAAGTATGGCGCCACCCTTGATATGCTTGGGAACCTCTGAATTCCTGACCTTATTCTCCCATCTTCATACATGCAGAAATCCAATTAACGACTACCCTAGGGGCCCCTCCCTCTTGACGCCCACATCTATTCCCGCGAAACAGCCCCAAATACCACGCGGTTCGAGGCCATTCTGTCCCAACTTTTAAATGCATCTTGTCTGAGCTACTCTTCTGGGCTCGCCGCTGTACATGCTTTCTATGTCTTCCTCAATCCAAAGCGCGTGAGCGTCGGCGATGGCTATCATGGGTGCCATGGCGTGCTAGATTTACACACGAAGATTACGGGAGCGAAACAGCTACCACTGGATTGCGCAGAAGAGGACCTACAAAAGGGAGATGTGATACATCTAGAAACACCTGTCAACCCTACCGGGGAAGCTTTTGAAATCAAGAAGTATGCGGAGAAGGCGCATAGGAAGGGGGCATATCTATTCGTAGATGCGACTTTTGGGCCGCCAGGGTTGCAGGATCCGCTTGCATGGGGCGCAGATGTGGTGATGCACTCTGGGACGAAGTATCTAGGTGGACATAGCGATATGTTGTGTGGCGTGCTTGCTACGAAGCACGAGGGTTGGATTGAAGAACTGAAAGAGGAACGAACCTATCTGGGAAGCGTGATGGGAAGTTTGGAGGGTTGGCTTGGGGTGAGAAGTCTCAGGACTCTAGAGGTTAGGGTCTCTCGGCAGAGTGAAAATTGTGAGCAACTAGTGAAGTGGCTTGATGAGATGGTGAAAGCGAAACACACCAATGCCATTGGATCGGTGGTGGAGAAGGTCCATCATGCAAGTTTACAGCTAGATGACATGCACTGGTTGAAGAAACAAATGCCTAATGGGTTTGGGCCCGTATTTTCTATCACAATGAAAAGCGAAGAGTTGGCGAAGCGATTGCCTAGTCAATTGGAGTTGTTCCATCATGCAACGAGTCTAGGTGGTGTGGAGAGCTTGATTGAATGGAGGGCTATGAGCGATCGAACGGTAGATACGAAATTGGTGAGGGTGAGTGTGGGATTGGAGCATTGGAAGGATTTAAGAGCGGATTTATTGAGTGGTTTCGAAGCCTTGGAAAGAAAAGAGAGATGAAATAGATGTGCGAATTGATCTGAAATTGGGGTGCCCATGAAGAAAAAGCGCCTAATCTCGGGCAACTTCCCTTCCTTTTGAGTAAAGAGACGGGCAGCTTCCCTTCCTGATGCCAAAGCGAACAACACCTTCTAGACCACGCAATCGAAGATCTGCCATCACCATCCATGCAACATTACCTATAATCAAATGCACCACCTCAAGCATCTTCTACAGCGACCTCGACTAACTCGCAAGCATCAGGCAACATCGGGCTCAGTAGACGAGTACGTTGAGCTATGCGTGGGCTCCTTTCATTCTATGTACGCAAGATACAAAAGCTAAATCTTCGATCTAGGGATACCCTCGCCTCCTTACAAGCAAGAATGTCGGCCGATGTACAAACTACCCTCCAATCCGCTGTACTCGTACTAAAAGAAGTAAAGTCCAGTGTCCCCAACCAGCCGTCGGATTCAACAATGCAAGCTCCAATGGGCCCCAATCGCCACCAGCATGCCATCTACCCACCAGTGGTAACCGATCTCCAAGTCATTGACTATGTAAATGACCGAAACGGGCTCGACTATTCTCGAGACATCGGCCGCTCGTTTACGCTCAATGGCAAGAACTTCTACATTTTCGGAGATACGTTTTGCCAGAACACTGCTGGAGATTTTGTCGGCTTAGTCGACAACACGGCTGCCATCCTTCCGGAAAAGAACAAATTCTGTGATAGCAGATACCTTGAATTCAATAATGATGATACTGTTAAGGCTTTAGTGCCATTGACCCCGGCAGAGATGGAGCTGCAAAAGTCCACAGGTACGTAAGGGAGCATACGAGTCCTTTATGGCGTTGGCTACCTAGGTACTCACTCTTGGTGTAGGTGGAAGGATTACGTTATGGGGTTTTGGCGGCGTGGCAGAGCTAATGGACGGTAAGACTTCGGGACTTAAACCTGGCCTTTGAAGCGGACACTGCGGGTATTAACGGGGCCACTGCCACAGGAACGGGGCGCATTTGGTTCGAGAGAGGGCTTGATCACGGTGACGGCAACAACGAATACTGCGGGATAGGCATCGCAGAAATTCGATATCTCGAACACTGCGAGAGGTTTATAACAAGGCGTTTTGACGAACTATGGCCTAATGGCCTTATCTTTGGGGCAGATGAACCAAAAGTTGGCTCATTATCCACGATTGTCGAGGGGGAATATGTCTACCTGTACAGCGAATATAAGGGTAATACTATCCTTGCTCGCGCATGGAGCCCTATGACGACCTCTCGCAACCTGTACCGCTTCTGGGACGGCAAAGATTATGTAGAGGACTATAATGCAGCAGTACCCATTCCAGCCTTTCAGGATATACCTCAAGGAGCTGTCGTCCGCTCGCATCTTTTTGGCAGAAAAAAGAACTACATCTTCGTTGGAGTGGATAAATGGGCAGACAGCAAGATTCAGGTAGGTGCGGCGGAAACGTTGGAGGGATCGTGGGAAGTGTGGCCTGTTGCTTTGACACAGGGCATCAAGATCAAGGATGGCTTTCGATACTGCATATACCCTCACCTTTTCGCATCGCACACTCGTAAAGGGGAATTGATGGTGACGTGGAGCGAGCAGTACCCTGGTGGTGTTATTGCAGGCAAGCTCCAGTTTCAGACTACTGAGGAGGAGTGTGAGGAGGAATGTGAGCTCAACGACTGATTTGCAATTCAAGCAGCGGTGTATGGTGTTAAGAAGTCGACGTTAGCTGTTTGGTGTAGCTTTTAATCCTAAGTAATTCTTAATGTGAAAACAATTCCGTGTTCATCAACACTCAATTCGTTATAGCAATTCACCTCATTTTCGAGGCTTAGTATCAAATGAATACTGGCGTTGCAGCTATGGTTCGAAGATGCCCACGAAAGCTTGGTTTTAATTTCGTCCGCAAATTTAGCCAATCTAGAAGTGAGTTATCGGGCTACACAATACAACACCACCTGACCCATCCAAATCGTCATCTGAGCCGTCCCTCACAAACAACAACAACCACCGATAACGTTTCATATGCAATATAAACGGATCGCTTATACACAGCCATCCTGCGAACCCAAGAATCGCGGTGATCGACAGCCTCATTTAATGCGAGCGATGCTGATTGGACCGCCAAATAGAGTGAATCCGGGGTTTTTGAGGTGTAGATCTATGGGTTTTAAGGTGCTAAGGTTGTGGTGGTGTCGCATATTTCTCGTGGGAAGTTTGTGATTGCTGGTTTTTGTTTGATTGCATTGTATCTTGTGGTTATATATTGTTGCATCTTTTACGAGGGAAGGTGCGACTTGATACAAGTGTTGCACTGAGGACCGGCCAACGAACGTGTCGTTCCGACTTTAACATTGATACCTGAAATATTTCTTAGGGAGGGGTCTATGTAAGACCATTGTTAGCAGTCTTGTATGCAATGGCCACCGAGATCCAAAAATCAATGGGTGAGACGCCCTCTTCTTCAGAGGTGGATGTTTCCAAGGCTGCTATCGAGGACGTAGCCGTGAAAGAAAGGACCGACGAAGTCGACTATCCACCACCTTGGAAATGGGAGAACTTCTTCCCCGGCGGCTACCATCAGAGCCGAATGTTCAAGTTCAAGAAGCCAAAGACTATGTACACGGCTATCAACCTCTTCGCGGGTGTAGCTATCATGTTCTATGGCTACGACCAGGGCGTAATGTCGCAAGTCAACTTGAACGAAGACTATTGGAACCACATGGGCATTAATCCCATCACTGGCAATCAGAGGAACACCGCTGCTGAGGGCGGTATCGTGTCTGTGTACTATGGAGGAACGCTTATAGGCGCACTCATTGCTGGATCACTGGCTGATCGCGCTGGTCGTATCAAAGCTGTGGTGTTTGGATCGATGTGGGCGTTGTTGGGAGCTGTATTGCAGGCTTCGGCGCAGAATATTACTTGGATGTGCTGTGCGAGGGTTATTGCTGGAGTGGGGGTTGGGGCTATTGATTGTGTAATCCCGGTTTGGTCGGCGGAGGTTAGTAGTCATTCTGCTAGAGGGGCTTTTTTGGCTATTGAATTCTTTATGGTGAGTAGAAATCAATGACTCGGTTTTGTGAGGCAAGGCTGATGTGAACAGAATATTGGTGGTCTTGCGTTGGCTTACTGGATTGAATATTTTGCTTACTTGAACCCCAATATGTCCATGGCTTGGAGGACACCGCTTGCGCTTCAGATCATCTTCATCATTATCATTGGAGTGGGCATCAACTTCTTCCCAGAGTCTCCGCGTTGGCTTATGAAGGTTGGACGCGAGGACGAGGCACGAAATGTTCTCAAGGCTACACGAGACAGTGATGTTGAGTATGAATTGAAAGGCATTAAAAAGGTCGTCAAATTCGAATTGGAGACTTCTACAGCCAATCATTACTGGGCCATGCTCTTTCCGAAGGACAAGTATGCAAGACAACTCCGATGGCGAGTTGTGCTTGCTGTATGGCTTCAAATTATGCAAGAGCTGGTTGGTATTGGGTACGTACTGCTATATACAGGTGCTCCTGCACCTGTTAGATAGACCTGCATCTCATCCATTCAACAGGGTTATCACCGTATACGCCGTGGATTTATTCCAGGATGCTGGTTTCGGGCTTGAGTTGAGTAAGCTGCTGGCTGGCTTCAACAATCTTAGCTATATGTTCTCGGTCATCTTCGCTGTTATCACACTGGATAGATATGGCCGCCGAGGTGAGCTTTAAACTCTTACTTACTTACGGTTACCAATATTGATGTTTCATGTAGCGACAATGGTTTGGGGAGCAGTTGCTATGGCTCTCATCCTCCTTATTGCGGGTATCCTGGACAAGTACGCACAAGTAAAGGGGCCGAATCAACGAGCATACGGTGCTGGCGTCGCAACCATGACCTTCCTCTACACCGCGACATTTGGTGCGACGTGGCTCACGACACCTTGGCTCTACCCAACAGAGATCTTCCCTCTTAATGTTCGAGCAAAAGGTGGAGCGTGGTCAGTGGTTGGTTGGTCCATTGGCAATGGAGTTATCACTATGATCACTCCATTCCTGTTTCAGGCAATCAGCTATGGTACACTGCTGTTGCTCTTCGGTCTTAATATATTCTGCCTGCCATTCGTTATACTCATGTACCCTGAAACGTCAGGTCGAAGTCTGGAACAAATGGATACCTTTTTCGAGAATGGTGGTAGCTGGAATGTCTTCAAGAGCAGTCATACAATGAGAGATGCTGGAATTGATGACTGGAGGTGGACGAAGAAAATGAAAGAGGAAGACTACGAAGAGCTGGAACATGGGAGGAAACTGAGCACTGCCGCGCGAAGTCCCGAGGAGGATGAGAAGGACGCGCGACAATCCTGGAAGACAAGGCCAGCGTATACTTTCAGGCGCAAGGCTTCCAATGCAGGAATATTGTAAAGGTTCAACCACTGGCATTACGAGTCAGCGAAAAGGGGGCGAGAAAGAGGCAAGAGAGATATATCCGTTTTCCGTCGAGTATTTCGAGCTTTAGGTTGACTGTAGCCCTAAACTGTAGATAGCCCTAAACTGTAGCCCTAAAAGCTGTCAACGCCCGATGTACTCAAGAGAGAACAGTAATGAAGCTGCCAGAGTGCATATCTCCCTGCGTCAAGACGCATAATGCCCGGATATCGCTTCAGATTGGGGATTGAATCCTAATCACCGCAATAAGCGGCGCACACCGTATCAACCCTGATTCACCGACCTAGATGGGACCTTGGGGCGTATCGTGGCTGAAATTGGATCATTTCCCTCCGGTCAGCGATAATCTGTGAAGGGATGATCAGCGAGATATAAATCAGCTTATATGCCTCACATGCCAGATTGAACAGAATTTTCGGACGACTGCCTGGTCTATATTCCGTATGGTTATGTTTTTGATGCCTGGAGCACACTCGGACCTGGAAGAAACGCTACGATGAGGAGTGCAGCGGTTGCGGCGCACGAGTACTGGGGGAGCAGCCTGATCAACCCCGACAAGAGCCCTACCCCCCTTTTG
The DNA here is from genome assembly GCA_000482085.2 of Cladonia metacorallifera KoLRI002260. Lineage (NCBI taxonomy): Eukaryota > Fungi > Ascomycota > Lecanoromycetes > Lecanorales > Cladoniaceae > Cladonia > Cladonia metacorallifera. The sequence goes on from KI911110.1 coordinate 965,057, forward strand.
GAGCAGCTTCTACTGGGCGTCGCAAACTACATAGTATTCCTCCCTCTTGCGCTCGCCACTTAGAGGAACAGGGGCTGACGGACCTTCGTATTGGCAGAACAGAGATGTCGCACCGTGGGATGTCAATGTGCTGACACCGGTTAAGTTGGCACACTTCTACCGTCATGTTGGCGGCGACTATGACGCTTTGTTTCTAGAGACAGAAGACGCATCACTGTCCTTCATATACCAATCTCTGGGCTGTTTCCATTCTCTACAGCCTGAGAACAATCCCTATGTCCCGCCACGTACTCCAGCTCTCACACCACATGGTTTCGTACGATGGCAGACTGTACAACTGCTGCTGGAACCTGCAGAACACGTCCCATATCTACAAAATGCGGTGAAGAGGTTTGGAATCATCAACCCTACCAACGGGACGCCATTCCCAAATTCACTGCCTAGGGAGGTTCTCCCCGCCAGACCTGATCCCCAAATGATCGAATGGTATGCTACTGTTTCAGAGAAGCTCAGGCTGGAAGCACAGGCATCTGCAGCTCGTGACGTACCTCCCCGTCCCCCAAAATTGGCGCTGAGCGACGTCGAGAGCTCTAGGGACTCTTCAGTGGATGCCCATTCTATAACAGGCTACTTCCCAAGGCCTCGCAGTTCACAACGCTCCACAGCCTTCGCAAACGGCCGTCCTTCAGTGCATATACCACCTCAGCATATGAACGATGGTCCTTGGTCTTCTGAGCGCCGTCGCAATAGCCTCCCTGAAAATCGCCATCCAGCCTCTTCGCCCCAGGACGGGCAAACTCCTACACTTTACAGATCCTTCTCTCAACTACCCATGCGGAACACGCGCCCCCCTCATGTCAGAGTTGCTAGTGACGCCTCCACAATTAGCACGTCGACAGATGACTCTTCGAGTATTACCTCAAGTTCTCCATCTTTGAGCCCGGTGCGCTACCATTCCAAAGACAATTCTCAATTCCAACCTCCACCGTCTTCCGAGGGCCGACGTCGTTCTACGAATCTGCCACCGCAGCGTTTCACATCCCACCCCCAAGAATATCTTCATTATCAGAGGCAGCCATCAGGCGAATACAAGACCAGAAATGTGAGGTGGCAGGACACAGAAAACGTCTTTAAAAGACCAGAATTCAACATGTCAAAATACGGAGCGCAGGTCAACAGAAGTTCCAGTGTAAGGGGCTCGGGACCCAGAGACGGGGAATGGGAGGAGAGGGGAAGAGGAAGGACGACTGCGCCGTTCACCGGAGTGGGTGGGAGAAAATATCCTTAGGGAGGACAACGGAGATTACTTTGATATGTACTGGGCGTTTGCAACAGGTCTGGGTGTTCTCTAAGATACCCTGGGTGCTCAAAAATAGACTCTTCTTATTCGGTTGCATGGACTGGGGGCATTTGTCGAATGGTATTGGGAGGATCGGGATTCTACCTTAGGCACACATATAATATATTGTATGTGAGGCGTACATATACATGGATGTATCTGCACCATGGATGCTCTTTAAAGATACCCTACTTAGGTACACGGAAAGCGATTGTATTTCTTTGCTCATCTGGTTGACAGTATGAAATTACAGAGGTGATGTATTGGAAGCTTTCCTTCTTGCATCTCCAACTTTCGCGTTCTATTCCAACCCTTTTGCCTAGATCTTCAGTGAGTCCGAACGGATGTAGAACCAACATAATAGCCCGATTGGAGCTTTGGACTTAATGGCAATGCACATCTTAGCTGGTAGGCGGCTTCAGTTGCTTACTCGTACGAAATTCCTCTGGGTAACTAGCACATCATTCTGCGTCAATCGCCTGACTTTCCACCCCTCATTTATTTAGTCTATGTAAACATACTCAAATCTTGATCTGCACTCTATACACCAAAGTGAAGATACAGTCAGTTATTGGGCTTCGCGAACACATAATTGACTTATGGTTACACAGAAGGATATTTCGATCCATGTGGAATTATAGAGTACCAAGTCATCACTCCACTCGTCTCTCATCTTTGACCGCCTGAACATTCACGCAACCTTACCGCTAAGCCAGGCCAGAAAGCTCCGAAAACTGTTTCCCAATTCGTAAGGAAATCGCACCATGGCAGAAACCAAGTCCTCAGCATCACTTCCCTACTGGCTCGTCAACGTCCCTAAGCCCCAATGGCCAGTAGAATGCCCCGACTTCCTGCGTGACATCTCACAAAGAGACAAAGCCATGATCAGCGTTCCAGAAAGCGAATTTCACCGTCTCACGTGGCCGGAGGTGCAAGAGCTAATCAGTATGTACCTCTCCTGAGCCAGCATGAGAGGTACCTGTAGTGTAGCTAAGCTCCCTAAGAGACCAACGAAATCGATAAATTCCGGCGCAGTCCCTTGGATCAACGCAGATATAAACAATTTGTCTACGGCCTTAACAAGCAGTATGGATCCGTAACGGATTTTGTACGGGAGGAACGGCTGAAGTGGAATGACATCGAGCCATCGAAAGCTGCACCCTTTGAGTATCCAAGTATGAGGCACTTTCTATAATTCCGAAGTCTAAAGTTGGGTTTCCCTGCTGGTATGCATGCTGTCCTGACTTTGGAGGCAGATGATATCAAAATTCTTTACAATGACTGGCCCTACGGCATTGACAAGAGTATCGTGCACTTAGTTGTTTGGACGAAGTTCGTCCTAGAAGATGATCCAGAGACTGATGATCTGACGCCAAAGATGAGGAAGGATATTGATGAGTATGTTATGAGGACGTTTGGATCAAGGGTGCCACCAGACAAGGTGAGTCGACGATTTCTACCGTGTTTTGAATAGTTCAGATCATTGGTGGCTTTCCACATGGTTTTGCTTTACAATCATTAACTGCTAATGCGCCATAGATAGTCTGGTTCAAGAATTGGGGCTCGATTAAGTCTATACATGGTCTGGAGCATTTTCATGTCATGCTGAAAGACCCAGATGGGGATTTTCTCCGGGAAATAACTAATGGTGATGTCGCTGTATCCGATCAGCTTCTCTAGGATGCCAGCTTATTCTTATTGAAACGGCTTTGGACCGTTCGGAAATGTGTGTCAAAGTAACGGCATAACATATCTTGGTGAAACTATATAGGACCCTCCATCATACCAAGTACAAGATATTGAACATACCAAAAATATCAGATATAAATTGGCACCCTGGGTTGCTTATACGATCCACAATTACTGATGTTGAGGAAGGTATGAGAGACCTGGTCTGTTCTATGCCAAGCGAGAAGCACACCCATTGGTAAGTAGGAGCAGGAGATGACATCCATTGGGCACGTACTTCAAGCAAAGCACAAATGATTTAGATAGAGATTGAGCCAGAGAGAAACCGCTTTTCCCTTAACAAGCGGCACAAACACGCTATCCGCCTTCTTCACAACCGCACCACGGCCATGGTGTTGCCCGAGACCAACAAGGATAAGACACTAGCATCGACGATTGCCAACCTCTCTAGGCCCATGACTTCTGAGCTTCTCGTCCACCACACGTCCCAGACCTGCTGTTCTTGTTGGGTGGTATCCCGTCCAACTATGCCCACATACGGACTCCTTCAAGCGACCCTGTGATATTTCTTTTCTCCTCAAAGGCCGATGCATGGAAGACTTTGTTAGCAATTCTCACTCCAGTGGGCGGGGCTTTTTGGGTGATCCAGGTGGATCAGGGGGGATGCCAGTGGATTTCGCAAGATTGGTATGAATGGAGCCTCACATAAAATAATGGATAAGGCAGAACAATATAGGCTTGTAAGAGGTGGGAAAGATGGGAAATTGAACATTGCTGACTCTGGGTCCTTGGGACAGGATAATATAACCACGCTATTCTAATACGAAAGCCCCTCAATTGCTGCTGCTCAGGCAGCTTCCATAGTATTACTGCAGGCACGCGCGGTTGAGAGAATAATCGCGACGAACATTGCTAACTCAATGCAACAGTTATTTGGGCGTATGTATTCATGTTATGACTGTGGTTTTCAGTGGTAGACAAGCTCTTTTGGGAAATGAATGCACCAACAAATATTCCGCTATGGCTAGCATGATGATAAACTCGCAATGTGAAAGCAGATTTGCGAATAGCCTTGCGTCTCATATTCTATATGGGGAGTTTGTTGTAAGCAGAAAATAATATATACCACGGTTGAATAAAAAGTGGCGCAACTTCTCACAAGGTATTCCACGGTAGAAGGGCTAAAGATCTGGCCCAATGCAATTCGGAAGCATTCGAGTCTGGTTCATTCTGTTCTATCAGCAGCCCAGGATCATAGAGGCTTTCGCAGCCATTATAGATGAATGTGTAGGGGCGCGATAACTCCTAGAGTAGTCTAAGCTTCTTGAGCAACCAGGGAATGAGGCTGTGACAATCACCTACGCCAAGACACTTGTGACATGGCGCCATACTGATACATCAAGCGTGGGCCCGTTTCAACCTGTTCTTGTAATAGATGCTACTGAGCTGCAAACACGTTGTTTGAGTGGTCGAGTGGGTGGACAGACAGGTGACAACGCCAAGAAATGACGGAGGATCCCTGTCGCCTGAACGTCACTTCCGCCAGCAGCCTTGACGAAGCACAGCCAAGTGTTCGGAAGCCTGGAAACACCGAACTGCTCAAGAGTGACACTAGACTAACTTCACTCGTTTCTCAGTCCTCTTTGGTCTGCTCAAGACTCCTAAAAATCCCTCAAGCTTCAGGAACGCTCCTTTTCCCTTCTCTTGTCCTATTTCATTCTGAAAATGCCTCTTGGTCACGGCCATGGGGATCATCGGCGCATGTCGCTAGGCAGTGAGTCTTGACCTTAGCAAACCTTTGCCCCAAATGTCTTCGGATCTCGGACAGCTAGGAAGGAGGATTCGCTGACTCTGCTATGACGACAGGAAAATCTGGAGACGACAGCAGGTCGGATCAAGCCGGGGAGGATGAAACAGGTTCGGAAAGAAACATTTGGCTATGAACAGCTTTCTAACATGCGTTCAGTCGTGGAGCCAGAGCAGGGCAATGGTCAGTCATATGCTGCATGAGGGTTGTGGGATCCCGCATATACTGAACGGCTTCGCTGTCCATAGTGCTCTCCCATATCATATCACAGTTACGGCCTGGCGCCGACCTGAGCAAGGTTACCCTACCAACTTTCATACTTGAGCCAAGGTCTATGCTGGAACGGATCACAAAGTACAGTATCTGGATACTTTCAGTGGCTGGTAGCTAACAGCCCGGACAAGTTTCATGGCACACCCTGAGACCCTTCTACCCATGCCTGACATTGACGACCCTGTACAACGTTTCCTATCCGTCATTAAGTTCTACTTAAGTGGCTGGCATATCAAACCACCGTAGGTCGTCCTTACTCCATTGAGGTCGCGCAGTGAGCTGCCGGCTGAATCTGAATATAGTGGTGTCAAGAAGCCTTTGAACCCAATCCTTGGCGAGACCTTCACCTGCTACTGGGAATATCCTGATCATAGTCGAGGGTATTACATATCAGAACAAACATCACATCATCCCCCAAAATCAAGCTACTTTTTCATGGTCCCCGAACATAATATAAGGATAGACGGTACGCTCAAGCCGAGGAGTAAATTTTTGGGCAACTCTGCCGCAAGCATGATGGAGGGGATAGCTGTACTGCGTTTCATGAATAAAGGCGCTTCAAAGGGTGGAGAAAAGTAGTATGTGGTTCTGTTCACCACATATACCGCAAGCTGACAGGAAGTCGCATGATAGCTTTGTCACTCAGCCAAATATGTACGCTCGCGGAATACTGTTTGGGAAGATGAAATACGAATTGGGAGACCATAGCTCCGTACGGTGCCCTGAATTAGGGCTTGCAGCTGATATCGAGTTCAAGACTAAGGGATACTTTGGTGGGACCTACAATGCCATAGGGGGTACTATAAAGAATGAGCGGACTGGAGAGATATTATACGAATTGTCAGGCATGTGGAGTGGAGAAATGGTGGCGAAGAATATAATGGTACGAAGCCCGAATGCTTTCTAGTGCAGGAATCCGCTGATATGGGAAAGACCGGCCACAAGGAAGTCATCTTTAACGCTACACATGCCAAGCACACGCCTCCAATCGTCCGCCCGCTCGATGAACAACACGATCGCGAATCTCAAAAGTTATGGTATAAGACTGTGGTGGCAATTAAAGAGTCGAACCATGCTGCAGCTACGGAGGAAAAGACAAAGATAGAAGATCGCCAAAGAGACGAGACTGCAAGGAGACAGGAGCAGGGTATTGAATGGCAGCCAAAACTCTTTCGGAAAGTGCATGGTGGACCTGGCGGGCCAGAGGAAGGAGAGGAAGATCTCGATTGGATATTGAACGCAAATATGTAAGTGCTTGATGAGACCTTGTTCCTTCGCATTTGCTAAGAAATGCAGTGACGGTGCAACCCCCGAAGAGAAAACCAAACAAATACTGGCCGTTGTGCCAATATTAAAGGGTCAAACCGCCTCTGAAAACATTCAACCCTCCTCTCAACCACAACCACCATCACAGCAGAAACCGACAAGCTCAAACGACCTAATCGATTTTGGTCAATCCAATTCATTACCAGCTAGCTCGGTTCCGGATCGAAACTCGTCTCTTCAACAGCAGACGATGCAACAGCCTACAAACGCACCCTCAGGTTTACAGGAGCCACTAATGCCAGGTCAGCCTCTCAGGCGGGTGGACACATTGACGAAGGACTTGGATGAGTTCGTTGATGCGCCTGCGAGTAATTGAGAGGTTGTGTGGAAGGTGTGAGAGCAGTCGTGTCACTGGTTATGATATGAATTCATGTCTTTCCTATCTTTCTTGCATGCCATAGAACCATCAGGCGATCTGAAAGGGCGTCCAAGAAGGCTATTCCTCTTTGGACTAACGATCCCAGCATTTTTAGGCGAAATTACATCTTGAACACATAATCTGATTATAGTCCGCTTTCAAAACCTACGCTCATTACGTAGTACAAGAGACTATCATCTATCATATATAGCACCCTATTCCTTCCTAATATACCAATGCCGAGCTACCAAACCTTCTATAGTCCCCCACCTTTTTATCCTTCATAAAAATGCTACATGCTACCTCCCCAGCACCATCAATTACAATACTCATACAAAATCAGCTACCCTCTGACCCCCCCCCCTCCCCAGGTTCATCTCTGCTTCCTACAATCAGGACAATACCATTTCCCGGCCGGCTCCTGCTTCACCCCCACACAACTCCAATGAAACCACTCATACGGACACGTCGCATTATCACACGCCACCATGTTCCCATAACTCACGCTCTGACAAACACAATATTTCTTGTCATCCCCATCCCCCTCATCCTCCGCATCCTCCATCTCCACATCCTCGTCGTTTTCGTCGCCCGCGGCGCTGTCCTCTTCGCCTGTTGAGACGGGAGTGCCGGATTTTTTGTTGCCGCCGCGGCGACGTGTGGTATTCTTTTTTGTGGCGGTGGCGTTTAGTTGGCCGATTCGTTGGTGGGGGGGTGCGGGGTTGCGGGCTGAGGGCTTTTTGTTGTTGGAGGGGCGGGAGGGACCGGCGGAGGAGCCGCGGGAGGTGGCGAGGTCGGAGGCTTTGGGGGTGCCGGGGCCGAGGGAGGATTGGCGGAGGGAGGAGGAGGTGGCGGGGATGGAGAGGTGGTGGGCGTTTAGGCGGCGGCGTTTGGAGGGGTCGGTGGAGGGGGAGCGGTTGTTGTTTCGGAGGGCGGAGAGGTGCACGGCTTGTTGGGTGGCGGCGGAGGGGGGGAGGGCGGTTATGAGGGGGGAGGGTTGTCGGGCTGAGGGCTGGACTAGACGGGCAATGGGGTTGTTGGCGATGGTGGTTGAGGGACCGATGTTGCCGGAGAGGGGGTGCAGGGGGATGGATGTGCTCTGGTTGGTGGGCAGGGGTGGGAGGCGAGTGGTGATGCTGGCGTTGTGAAGCAGAGAAGGAAGTTGGGGGTCTGGTTGTATGGCGCCTTCGTTTTGGAGGTCGCGGATTTTGAAGTCGAGGCGTTTGACTTGGCGGTCGAACTGGTGTACTTTTTGAGTCTTGGGGGTTTGAAGGGGGAGAGGTTGTATGCTTACTAGTAATGCGGCTTTCTCGGCCATGGCAATCTTTTCGGCTTGGATCTTCTCTGCCTTTTCGTAATTCTCGCGGATGATTTTGCAATAAGCCTCCTGTTTGGGATTTGGTTGACCAGCTCCGTTCATCCTAATCCATTTTTGAATACTACCATCGCGACTTGCAATGATGTTTCGACAATCCTGGATAATCCGATCCTTAGCTTGAATTTCTTCATAGAGATGGTGTATTTCGCCGGGTAAATTTGAGACTGTATCGGAAGTTCAGTATTCCAAAGCCCCATACCAAAGTTCGAGGAGATAACACCAGGCTACACTCACCGTCTTGTTGGAACTGCTCAAGGACAGAGGCGGCATCTTCAACCTGATTCATCATGCAATACAAAGACGGTATACGGCTTGCTTATGCTTTGAAACCCGTGCTCTTTTTGCGCAAACTTCAAGTACAAACGTAATCTTTTAGAACAGTCTTCTGACTATCATTGATGTTGATTACAAATTGAAAGTAGGATGGTATGACTTGGCACCACCGAGAAGAAAAAAAAACGCCTGGGTAGAATTGCTGATGATTGCTGAGATACTTCTTCAGCACAAAGAGACTGAATGTGGTTTTACGAGTTGCGTGAACTTTATGTGACCACTTCACAACTTATTCGTCACTTTCCCCGTTGAGGATAGGCCGAAGCCTGAGACCAGCCGGGAAGTCCTTTTCGGAAATTTGATTAAGAGAATATAATTGTATGGTAGTTGCGTTGATACTAGTACCGTGGTCAGCTGGGTTGTGCTCTTTGAGAACTGACTCTTGATGAGCGTATTGGTGTTACCTTGAGCTGTTGATGAAAGATGATATAGAAGTAGCGCCTCGTAATAGCGCTGAACAAGAAGGACGGCGAATGTCGGGGTTTTGTCGGCCCGAGCATGGAGCCATGCCGCTATCAGCAAAGCGCAGCTCGGGTGATCCTTCCTTCTACACAATGCCTGCTGCAGTCGTTGCTTCGCCAGCCGTTCTCGTCTACTCGAGTTCTATCACAACCACGAAACTTTTGCGACTGAACATGAGGGGGAAGGTCATGATATTAAGAAGCTCACGCGCTGTTCCAGGAACGGAAGATACGGCATCATGACAAAACAATCTATAGTCCAAGACTACAAGCATCCTCAACCAGGCACAACATCGACATTCACTGTCGATGAGAAGGTGCGGAGAGAAGTCTGGAGTAATGGGATTCGCAGGCCAAAAGGCTATGTCGTATCGTATCATGCCAACCCAGATATGGAGAAGATGCACTTTGGACCGAAGCATCCTATGAAGCCATGGCGGTTGACCTTGACGAACAAAATAGTCCTAGCATACGGCATGCACGAGGCTATGGACTTGTACATACCAAGAGCTGCTACTCCTCAAGAGTTAAAAGAATTTCACCGAGAGGACTATATTGATTTCCTCCAGAGGTACGCATGATATTTCTACCTAATCACCTTCAAAGATGCTGAATATAGTATAGAGTCACTCCTGCAGATAACACATGGGACCCAGAGAGTCGTACGTACGCATACAATACCGCCGATGACTGCCCTATATTTGACGGGCTTTATAACTACTGCTCGCTCTACGCCGGTGCCTCACTAGACGCCGCCCGCAAACTTACGAATCATCAATCTCAGATCGCCATCAACTGGTCCGGGGGTCTACATCATGCGAAGAAGACCGAAGCCTCTGGCTTCTGCTACATCAACGATATTGTCCTCGCAATTCTTCAGCTGCTGCTGCACCACCCTCGTATTCTCTACATCGATATTGACGTTCATCATGGTGACGGCGTCGAGCAAGCCTTCTGGTCTACAGACCGTGTTATGACACTTTCCTTTCATAAATACGACAGAGCAGAATTTTTCCCTGGTACAGGTGCATTAGATGACACTGGGCCTCTCAACAACGCCAGTCCTGGCGCCCACCACTCTCTTAACGTACCCCTCCATGATGGCATTGAAGACGATCAATATATCAAGCTGTTTCAGGACATAGTAAGGCCTTGTGTCCGTACATATCAGCCCACAGTCATCGTCCTGCAATGTGGTGCTGACTCTCTTGGCGGAGATCGTCTGGGATGTTTTAATGTCAACATCAAAGCTCATGGCGCATGCGTAGCGTTTGTCAAAAAGTTCAATCTGCCTATGCTTGTCCTTGGCGGTGGGGGTTATACAGCACGTAATGTAGCCAAAGCGTGGGCGTACGAGACAAGCTTATGCATTGGTGCCGAAGTGCATCCCAATCTGCCAGCCCATACGCCATACTTAGAACATTTCGGCAACGAGAAAACACTTTTTCCAAAGCTTGACTCGACGGAGCGATACGCGAACAAGAACAGCAGGGTATACCTGGAGAGTGTTGTGATGGGCATTATGGAACAGCTAAGATATCTACAAGGTAGTCCGAGTGTACAGATGCAGCATATACCGCCTGATATTGGAGGTCTGCGAGACGAGTTGGAGAGGGAGCTGTTCAACGAAAGAGAAGAGCGGGAAGAGCGAGAGCGGGCTAGGAGGAAGAAGGAGAGAAAAGGCTAGATTTATTCGCCTAACTAGCCGTTGATATTGCTGCACAGTGAGCCACCAGTCATGCGCCGTAAGGGTCCGCCCTAGGTTTGAGAAGCCTGTCCGCCGGAGCTTTTTTGAAGGTAGGAAATATGTACCGAACCTATTTTTGGTCATCGATTTGACTGTGTATCAGTTGGAACCTTGAAGGGAAACAGCAACCCGAAGTAGATGCGGTTTTTAAAGGCATCTTCCAATGGCTTGGTTTCCCTAGCTGATGTGGTACCGCGAGGAAATATGGTTACGGTTTGCGATGAATGAACATACTCTACGGAAGAGGAATTCAGAAACGCACTCCAGGTACCCACATCTATGCGCAAGCCACACTTCGACCACCCACGAGAGAAGGTGTCGCTCGAAATCAAGCCACAGTTTTACACTCTTACCAGCTTCTATTGTCCTGGTTACAAATGTAGACAACGATGGCCAGCCACCACGGCACTATTATATGAATTCATGACGGTCGATTCCTAGTTCAGGCCGCCGCTAGAGCTTTGATCGCTATCGGGGCATTCCAGACGCGTTCAGAGACAAGCGCCCTTCAGCCTTTCGTGCTGTGGGTTTCCAACCTCCATCCAGAGTCTTATCATGCTTTCTGATGATTCAGAAATCAACATAAGCGTATCTAGACCGCTATCCTCGATACCGGTTTCGAGGAGACGACCACGCGAATCTTGCGTCAACCCTCGTACCCCACGTAAGCGATCTTGCGCTTCACGTCTAATTGGCCCGAATAGTACTTAAATTCAAAACCATTCCAATCGATATTGGCCGCTAGTTAAGGATATCTGCCTCGCTGTGCTCTGGTTTCATAGCATGACTTTGTTCACTTCCATTTGAGCTCTTATTTGTTATGGTCTCAAGCTGAGGATTCTTCATCGCGATCTATGTGACTATTCTTGACTGTCCTTGACGGCTTTACGACGGCCATCATGTTTCACGCATGTCTTGGTCAAGCACTTGCTTACCGTATACTATATTCATCAATGTTGTTGTCCCGTGTCTTCTTTCATCATCGATAAGCTGCTTTCCGTTGTATTCTGCTTTTGATACCCTGGATACTTTTACTGTTAACTTTCCCCAGGTGCCGTCCCTTCCGTCCTTTACATTCGTTTGTCAAAGAAATATCTGGGACCAATATTGCCTAGTATCTTAGTTGAAGGAAATCACGGGCCATCCAGCATTCAATACATACCGCAGGAAATCTGGCCGAACGAACCACTACCAAGATTCAAAGACCCACATTGACGTTGAAGATCCCGGAAACCTCGAATACACTGGGTGCCTTCTGGGCCACAATAGAACTGCCCTACGCGATGACGCGGCAGGACCCTCGCCATCTGCAAAACTTCGATCCTAAGACTTTCTGGCCATCAGTTGCTGCACAATCCGATTCCCTATCGATCTATCCTAATTCCTCCGTCTCTAATATTGCACCCCGCCGGCCATCACTTCCACATTCGTATGAGTCCCCGTTGCTCCGTTGAGGATAGGTGCAACAGTGCTAACGCAAGGTGCAGAGAGTCATACATAGAGCGCCAACGCCTGCGTAACAAGACGATCATATGGGTCATCTCGATCAGCTTCTTTGTAGTCATCGTGATCCTGATCGCCTTATTTGCGTGGCTTGGGGCGCATAATTGGTTCAAGAGTGAGGACGATTGATACGGCACAAGGCGTTAATGGATGACGACTATGGTCAGGCTCTTTGAATACTACCGGATGGCGGAATTGGTCATAGTTGAAGGTCTTATGAATAGCGTTGCTTGCGGTTCAGCGAAGGATAATGGAACATGGGATCATACATCAGAATAGGATGCTTGCAAGAGCTGCAACAGGGGTCATTCGTTGCTCATGGGTTCGGAGTTCAGGTCTTGATATCATCTAGATTACAAAGGGTTTCAATTAACCTCCCAACGTCTCCCATGCATTGACGCCACGCTTTTCCACCAAACGCTCTGGAAGTTTGTTTTATAGAATAATCCCCCATTCCCCATTCCCCATTCCCCATCAATACCTCTTTCTCGTAGGCTCCGGACTCGGAGTCCTAGTCATACTCCTCTCATCTCGCCCTCGTTCCCTCAACCTAAACACTTCCATTAGCAAAAACTCCACACTCCGTCCCAAACAGCAAAAAGGACAACCTACCACTTCTTCGTGCCCAACTCCAACTCCCTCTCCAACTCCGCACTCGGTTCCTTCCTATGTATGAAATTGCAAAATCCACCCCTCACACAACCCTCCCCGCTATTCAACCTACAACACGCTTCTCGGAAATCCGTCACGGGACTGAGTTCGCAGTAAATAGGCCGCGCAGCGTACCAGCGCGAGTTGAGTGCGTCGCAGGCTTTTTGCGCTGAGTCCTCGTATTTGAAGCGCGCGTACACGTTGCCGATAAGATCTGATTTTACTCGATGTTAGCAAAGAAACTTCCCCACCACAACATGATTGTTGGAGGGCGAGGTTGAGGGCAAGGGAAGAGACGCACGATCGTTATTATTATCACACACCACCACCTCCTCCGGCTCACCATATTTACACATCTCGCACCAGAAGTCCTCGTAGAAAGCGTCAAAGTGGTTCTGGAGTTGCGACGGGTTCATATTTGTTTTGGGATCGTAGGCGGGGTTTTGGTAGAGGTTGGGGAGGAGGATGGTTTGGCTGTAGGAGGGCTTGACGTGTTTGCGGGAGCAGCGGTCGCCGTGGCGGCAGGCGCCGATTTTGTAGTAGAAACTGCAGTTTACTTTGTCTTGTTCGGTGCCGAAGATGGAGGCGAGGTAGCTGGGGAGAGGAGGGGGGTGTTAGTTCGGGGTGGAGATGGGGGAGGGGTGGGCGGACTTACTTGGCCATTATGATTTACGTGTGTGGGGTTGTGTTGTTAAGGTGATACTTGAGATTGTCGAGAGTATTCGTCGTTGGTACTTGGAGCTCGAGAATTTGATAGAGCTGCTGCTAGCGCGGTGAAGGATGGCTTACAAATCAATGCCAAGAGTTTGGGTTGCTGTGAAAGCGCGAGATGCTTCCATCTATTATTATAATTTGATAACGAGACTATTATCACTGTCTCTAAGGTACATTCCTTAATTATAGAACTTTCATCGCTTTTAGTCGTGCTTCCGCGCTCACGTCGACGCAAATATATCAGCCAGTGGCTTGATCCAGAGCCATGCAATGTGCAATACGAAGTTGCCAACCTGCGTGAAACGACTTCTGACGCGATGCTGCCTCGACTAGAGCTTCACTAGGTTGAGGCTCATACCGGAGTCTGATGCTTCCTCTTCAAGGGTCAAATCTCAAAGATGCTTGAGTCCTTGTTAAGAGTGTAGGGCAATCCTTCCAACTCCGACTGTCAGCTCCGCATCGCCATATAGAGCCTTGAAATGAGAGCCAAAGCTATGCTCTCCGAAGTAGAACAGTGCAAGTCCTTGAAGGATATCAGCCAATTGACCCCATGTGAGATTATTCGGAGCATATCGCCAACTGATTATTTCCAGCAGAACGCCTTCAGTGGCAAGGGCATATTGAAATGAACTGCCGTGAATTGCAGCATTTCCGCCATATATATTGATCTCATGATTTATTCGGTCTTTAGCTCCTATCAGAAGAGCTTCAATGGCGTCCAGAGAGATCCTCTCGTTTCGCACAGTGAGCGACAAGGCCATTTCGGTATTGGGAACTTGGAAGTGGAATGGTGCATTACGGAGACTTAGGGAGCTGGACTTTGCGAGACTCGACTTCCGCATGCCCAAGTGGAGAAGATCGAACCCAGAAATGTTGACCGATGGCGATGCTGATGATTGAGTAGGTTGATAGCTGATTGTTGCCCGACTTGCATTACCAGGCAGATCGGTAGGGGGCGCGATCGCTTGCACTAGGTTTCCATAGCCGATATGTTCAAATATGTGTGGGGTTGTAGCAAAAAATATATCAAAATGACAAGCGAAAAAGTGCTCTCCACCGACTATGAAGATCCAAAGTCCGTGTACCACTATCTGCAGATGAACCCATGTCATCCCCCTTCGCGATTCACCAGAATTATAGAATTGGATCTCTACCCCCTCATCGGCAACCGCTCTGTAAGGCATCTCAGCCGGCTGAGCCCCTCGAGAGCGTTGCTCCACTTCTGTTGTGACATTCTTCTCGACTGCGACCAGGAGATCTGTTACTACCTGCTCTGGTATCTCTCTGGGGCCGAGTTCCAAGACAAGAGTAATGTGAGTCCCTGGAATTCTAAAGACGGTGTTTCTAGTAATGTTATCAGCAAAAGATCTCACTCTCTTGGCGTACGCTTACGTACAGCCATGTTGGCGGTGGTTTCCCAACGGTGGAAGCTGATACTTGTGGTATGTGGGAAGGAAGGATAGAACCAGAAAGCATTGATATACCAGGCCTAGAGAAGTGAGCTAAAAAAAGAAACGTTAGGTATCGTACAAGCATGGAGTATCGATAGCCAATTTTGGTCAGCGGTTCTGCTCAAAACCATAGCTTATCGACGTATGAGCTCGGGTTTCTGGCAAGGGCTTCAGTCGAGATAGACAGTAGGGGAAGAGGTACAAAGCGCGCTGCAGCCCCCACTTTACGCGGTGTTAAGAGTTGCGGCGTTGATTATGGGTACGCCAATATCCTCGCGTTGGTGAATATTTTTGGGTCCTCTGACTCGCGGTAGGAGTGCAGGAAAATCGCGTTCTTAGACATTTTGCGCCTCTCAGTCGGGCAGGGTTTCAAAATCTTATTTCCGACCATGGTCACATTCGATTCGACCTCCATTCCCCGAGTATGTCCACCGTCTACCATTGACGCGTAACTTGAGCTTGCTAACGCCTTGCCTACCTAAGGCTTCTACACCCAACGGGATTTCGTTCCGACTGACTAATCTACAACGCCTCACTTGACAATTGACAGAATGTCTTACAGGGAAGAGAACGGAGCAGAAGTGATGAGATAGAGCCGACAACTAGTGAACTATCTCTGATGATAACCTTAGCAATTATAGCTTTAAAGCTTTGTAACCTTTGATCATCGCTTTTCGTTACTTAAATAACGTGTGATAAAAGATACATTCTGCTTCTCAGGACCTTGATAGGTATGGAACCCAACTTTAAGCACCTCTGATATATATGACTTATACTTTATTCTCTTATATAAAGCTGACAGCAGGTGAATCATGTCTGATGATACCACCAGATCTAAAGGTTTCTAACCTTCAATTATATCTTTCCAGTACTTGAACACCGTTGAACAAAGTTATATGCTATTTTTAGAACCTCAATAAGTACAGAATCCAAGTTAAACCCCGCTTTATATGCATGACATTTGCTCCATTCTCTAGTTTCTTCTGCTTGTGGATCGGGCCTAATGTACCAGCACAGCGGTAACTGATCCCAAAAATTGCAATTGCTATAGGTACGATTGCCTGATTTTTAGTGACACAAAGCGGAAGACATCATCATTTCTTGACATTCAAAAGCGCATTCACCCCCACTTGGGCAAGTGACCCGGTTAGACCACCTGGGACTGGCTGAGTACCCGGTGCTGTTTTCATATCTACCGGAGCTTTTGCATTCGTTTTGGCACCACTGCCAACGGTTTTTGATCCAGTAGCTGGTAGCGCAGATGGTGTCGTGCCTTTCGGCGGGTCTTCTACCCCTGTCGGGAAGTACTTATAGGTTGGAGCACCCCAGCTCTTTACTGCAGCGTTCCAAAGCTGAGCTTGGATTCCCATAAGCTCGGGGGTCCATTGCTCCGATCTTGCCTTTACTTGGCGGATCCAAGCGGTGAAAAGTCCCACTATTTGAGCAGGTGTAGGGCTCTCCTCCGGTGCGTGCGCAGGATCTGCAGTGTGAGCACCTGAGGCACCGTCAGGCCCAGGAGTATGATCGGCAGGAGGCGCGGAAGGTTCAGCGGTTTGAGCACCACCAAATGTAACGACAGAAACTGCCTTGTTACTGAGGGTACTAAAGGACCAGGTATGTTTTTCAAAGTTCCATCTCACGGAGCCAGTGAATCCGATTCTCCCTATAACAGAGCGAAACATAAGAAGCATCTCATTTTGTGGAAGAAGTTGCTCCAGGCAGATCTGCATCGCTGCTTTCCACCCTTCTGGTCCCTTTGGTAAACATGGCGTGAACGCTCCCTTGATTTTCTGCGTAAGTACCTCCCCTTGGAATGAGAATTCGCCGGAGGGTTTGCTGGTATCTTTAATCTGAATAGCCTGTCTGGCTGAGCTGTCTATTATAATTGCAGACGTCCCACTGATCTCCCATCCGGCCCTGTGTACACTGGCCAGCTTCCCATTTCGTTTTTTCGTCTGGTTGCCATACTGGATGCCGGCCACTTTGGCCTCGGTTGCAACTTTGATGGTAAAAGAAGTACACAGACCGCTCTTACCGTTCCAGAGCGCCTGGGCTCTATCTGTAGGTGCTGCGACGGTCCTCAGTCCCGCTTTTGCAAGGCTAGATTCTTGAGACGACAGGAAATTGTCCCAACTCCCAAGGGTACCCGCTGGAGCGGTCTTCAGGAGATAGTCGAACATCACAAAACTGCACAAATACTTGCAGTCAGCAAGTGGATTGTACTGGGAAGATAAGTACATAAAAGGATAAGTACACAGAAAGATACGTACACAGAAAGATAAGTACACAAAGTAACAAGTACACAGAGGGATAGGTATACAGAGGACGAATTCAGCCTAGTTGCCAGATTTGCGGTAATGCAATGACTGACAGAGAGACATAATGCAAAGCCCGTACATACCTCGTGTACGGAGTTACACTCCAGATTTGTTCATATGTGTTTGAGACTGTTGCAAAGTCGGTTCCGGATGGTGCTGCTTCTACTGATGACCCTGTCGCCTTCTTTCCACCGGCCACAGTGGAGGCATTATTGGTCTTCGACCCAACGGGGGCTGGCGCCTGTGGTCTTTTGGAAGCCGGCGCGGGTGCAGTTTGTCTAGACATTGCTCGAACTAAGACAAAAAGATGAAGTGAAGCAGTACCTCTGCAAAATTCTAGATACTAAATAGTGTATATAGTGTCAAGCGTAATTCATCAGCTTACATATATGTATATAGTGAGGTGCTTAGCCCACACTCGCGTAACAGGTGCTAGAAAGACATCAGTGCTGACCCCGTGGCCTAGTGGCCAGAAAGAGGCCATCAGAGCAGGAAGAACAGCGCTGGCCAGCACGTTTGCCCAATGCATGGTGATGAGTAAGGATAAGAAACATGTAAGTTGTATGGGAGGCGTCCCCATGTCGGCGTATCGAGCAGCCATGTCATCCTACTCTAGACCCTTAGAACAAGTGCTCACGGCATCTTGTGGCTTAGTCAAGAGCTGAACAGATAGTTGGGATGGCGTTGATAGTGTTGCTGAGTGTGCAGAGGTTGACAATATCTGTGGGCTTCCTGTGGGGAGAAATGGGCCCCGAAAGGGTAATTTCTTGGCCAAACTCGGCTGAACTGAAGCGTATTTTGTCCGCGACTAGTCCACGCCGACAACTTAAGTTATAGGGTCGACACCGCAATCTCTGGGGCCAACACCCCTAATCTCTAGGGCCAACGCCCCCAAAGGACCTGTATATACTCAGTATACAACCGAGCATATACAATCTTCCGAGGGTATCAATCCTAGAATCTAAACCCTCCGGGGGTACAAGGCCCTTGAATAGGCTCAATCTACGCTTAACACATACTGAGTATAGACAGGTCCTCCAGGGGTGTCGACCCTAGAACTTAAGGAAGAAGCCTCTAAACAGGTTTAGTCCATGCGGACTAGTCGCGCACAAGATACCAAGTTTCTACCATAACGAAGCATTTTTCTTACCATAGCCGAGCTGCATTGAATAGGCTTATATAGATACTTGGAGTACAAGCTGACCAATACTTTGAGTTACAGTAGGCATTATATTAGCTTGAGAACTGGGAGCAATTTTGTGAGACACTAAGTAAGCAGCAGGGTGCATGTAAGACGCCACTGGCTGGCGTCTTACAAACTCTTACATATCCACAACATTCCAGTGCCCAACCTTCTTAGGAAGATTCCAACAAAGATTTTCTTACTGTCCAAGCGAGCTACTTAGAAAAGCACCAACAGTTTCACTCTGGCCTTCAGGTACTCCAATTCTAATATCCCATTGCCCTAACTATACAACATTCTCAGCACAAGACTCGTTCAGCGGCAGAACCCTTCGAACAAAGTACCACCACCTTTGAACAAAGACAACTCATTGAAAACAACGCTCTGCCATTAGACACTTACTTCGTCCAATCAATCGACCATGTCAGCCCCTCCACGACAGCCCTTTGGCAATATCACGAATAACCCAGCGTCCAACTCTCCAGCATCCGGCCCAGCAAAAGCGAATAACGTAAGGGGCGCCGCGCAAGCGGGTCCTACAACTGGTCCCACCGCTAATTCTACAACTGGTGCTGCATCAGCAGCGTCTGGTAGCAACAGTTACGAAGCTGCCGCCGCAGCCTGGGAGAAGAGTACCCCAGCTGAGAAGGAAGCAGTCTACATGAAGACCTTCGGAAGCAAACAACGTGAGTAATGATTTTCGTAAATAGCAGGCAGGTGATCCAGCTGACGTGTTATCATCACAGCTCCGTGGGCAAATGATACAGGTGAGGCTGTGGACGATGGCGAGGATCTAGAGTACGAGTATGGACCGGAGTAGCTGTGTTATGGGAGTACTCTGTTGCACACAGTATGCAGTCTCGATGGTTGGATTAGGTGTGAAAGGACCACAGCAAATGGTCTTGCCAGTGATATTGTTTCTTTGGTTCCTTGCTATTCTTAATCATTAAGCTTATTGAATTCTCGCTGCTGCATCGCGGACAACATAGCTTGAAAATTATTTAAGCATTGAGATTTGGCATCTTTGTGCGGAGGCTCCTCTGTCTAGAAGGCATGGCGCCTTCATATTGTCATTGAAGGTGTAGATTTGTATCTACAGACCCAGCTGTCTTCCACCCCGGGCGTTCTTCGACGTCAAGGTTTTATAAGAATAGCTGCACAGTTGAACGAGAGAAGTCGCTTTCTTTCAACTGATAATGGCTCCAATATTGGCAAGCCTTCATGTTCGTTGGATTGGGGGTGACGCTGGGCACCAGGGATACTCTCTCAGACATCATTCCAGGCATGGGAAAATCCTCAGACCCACTAGAAAAATTATCCGAAAGCCTACTTGACCGTAATGAAAGCGTACCGGAGGGCCTTTGAAGATCACCTGCCAAGCCAAGCTATCCTTTGGCGCATTTTAAACCTTTTCTGCGCGTATGCTGGTGTCCGTGACGCGGCCATGCGGTCGTTGCAAACCGAACGATCATTCGGCACGTGGAAGGGAGGCCACGCCAGCTTGTATTTGCAGCCAATGGGCATGCTCGGTACTTAGTATGGGACCCACATGTCGGGTCTGGCTTAGGGAGAAAGCTCCTAGTGGAGCCTCCTAGGGCCTTGAGAAACCGGACGGCACGGGAGCTTGGTACTCGTGGTGAGACACGTTAATGGTACTTAGTGTGTAAGAGGATACGACGCAGGTCAGGAGTTTAATGTCAAGGCTGCGATATACAGGGGTTGATTCGAGGGAACGGTATTGAGTTGCCATGAGGTATCGGCAGTGGGATCCGAATTATGATTTCTCCGATTGGATTGGAACTCAAGGGACCCAGTATGATCTCTGGTTGATTGGGTTTAAAGTACAATACGGCTACGAAGCACATACCCCTCACCAGCCTAGTGAAGCTCCGGACACTGTGCCTGGTTTCTAAGAGGAAATTCGTGGTCTATGCGGCATAACTCGTAAGATACGTGGCATATTGCTGGACTGATTAGATTAGTATATCTTGAAACCTCATTAATCCCAGATAGATACTGATTGCAGTATTCAAGCATGGCAAATGTGAGTAAAAGGGCTTCTCCTAATTATGCTGAGCCTGAGCTGTGTGATATCTCCTGACTCAATTAGGGGAAGAATGTGGGCATCCAATGCACCAAAATGTAAAATTATATCAGGGTCTCTCCTGATGTGAGAAAGAGAATTCCTCCAGTCACCATTAATCCCTCAGGGACTTCCAACAAGCATATCCTCAATGAAGATTGCTTCAACCTCAATAAAGCCCCATCTTCGGCCCCCTCTTCACCTTACTCGTAGCCGTGCTGCCAGTATTGTTAGAATTCCGACAGACCTGCCCCAATACCTGCAACACCGTCGTCGGATTCCCGTTCACATCCGTCAAACTCGGATTACAACCCGCGGGGGCAGCGTTAATTGGCGAACTATCCCACTCCCCGCTGTTCCAGAAGATTCTCTCTACATATCCCAGCGCCAGGATCTGCGGTATCAGTGTGTTGATATACTCGCCGATACTTCCGGTTCCACTCGCAGCGCCCGATAATGTGCAATCGTCCCTCGCTGGGCTCAGCTCGGTGATCCAGATTGGCCAGTTCGGCCAAGTGGAGTGGAATTGTTGGATTTCGCTGATTATGTTTGCAGGGTCAGGGTCGTAGATATGCATTGGTATGACATCGATCTGGGAGAAACAGCCGTTGCAGGAGGCGTTGAAGGAGGGAAGCCAGTTGCTGTTGGGGAATGCGACGGCGGGGGCGAGAAACTTTGTGTTTGGGTGGGGTGTTGCGAACACGGGGGCGAGGGATGAGGCGGCATCTTGGGGGGAGGTTAGGGGGGTGACACCATCGAAAGAGTAGTCGGGTTCGTTGAAGAGACCGAGATAAGGGGGTGCAGAGGCGCCTTGAAGCATGGCAACGGCGGCAGTGACGTCAGTGGGGTCCATGGCTAGGTGGATTTGGGCAGAGTCGAGGCTGGGAGTTGTAGGGGCCGGAGCGCCATTGACGTCGTAGGTTTGTTTAGTGTCGAGGGTATTGATGGAGAATCCAACTATGAGAAGGGTTGTGTTATTTGCTTGATATAGATAGATAAGATGGAGGACTAGGTTCACGTACTCCAATCATTAATACCGTTGGAGGTTAGCGAGCCCCAAACCGTATTAGGCCAACCAATCTGGTCGGGGGCATTCGTGTTAAAGACCGTATTGATGAAGTCTGGGGGACAGGTTCCGGAGCTGGAGCCAGATCCAGCAATGGGTTGGTCTGGATTAGTGGTGAGTTGCGTCGAAGCAGTGCTTGGAGCTGCCAACTCCTTGGTCCCTGGAGGCTCTCCAGTCGGGGCGACACTAAGACTAGAGCTTGTTGAGCTACTAGCGGATGCTTTGCATGGTGATGCGTTGCTGCCAGCAGCAATTGACAAAACAACCAAAAAGAATGACAACATCTTCTTCTAGATGATGTGAGAAAAACGAGAGTACTACCACATCATACAAAAATGGAGAATAGAGAAGAGGAAAGGTAAAGGGAGTACACGCAGATATGAATGCCGAGAAATGAGAGGCCATCCCTTGTCTGTCATGCCGTGCGAACGTCCCACTCCCGCGCAGTGGGTTTCATGGACATGGGAAAGATGCAATTGCTGCTTCATGTTCAACCCTATCAAGCGGGAACAGGTTCATGGAAGGTTCATGGGTTGTATCGAGCAGCAGTGGGGGGGGAAAATGTAGCCAGGATGTCGAGCTCTTCGAAACTTGAGGTATAAGCGCTTAACATGGAAAGAAGGTGAAACGAAGCGCAGACTCCAACTTTTTGGCGCGCCTATCGCAAGGCAAAATTTATGGAGGTCGGGCCAGCGAAAGAAAGAGGGTAGATCATGGCCAATTGTGAATGACACCGTTGCGGCAACCCAATCTGGCTGGCTTGAGATGGTGGTGGGTACCTGCAGAAAGCTTGTATTGGGGGCGCCTGGCTGTGAAGAAAGATGCAACATCATAAGGCATGGACAGCGAGATGCATACGCACTTATCTTCCTATGCAACTTCAATATAAGGACTTACCTGGAGCCATTGGAGAGGGATCCAGGCGTTGTATGGAGGATTAATGGGCTGAGATTCTGTGATGAAACAAAGGGGAGGCTTGCCGGGAGCCGGAGCGAAAGCCTTTTCCTTGAGCTTAACCCATTAGTCTCTGGGACAAACCACGTGCTTGTCATGCATCTTCCTGATCTTACATGCGCCAGAAGAATGTCGCTTGGTTCTCCATTTGTTACAGGTGCTCCCTTGTTCTGAGCGTTTCCAAGCAATGGTATTACGAACTCTTGACCAACTTTTTCGGTAACGGTAGAGCTTCCGGGTATCTAGAAATCAAACCAACGCCCTCGCTATGCAATGCCAACGGTATGGGATATAACTTTTCCGAGTCATAGCTCAAGCCAGTCCTGAAAGTACTCGCAGGTCCTTGCATTGACTGGTCCATCATCTTCACAGATGTCGAAGACAGGGCATCGTCCACAGGGTGACTCTGTAAGGCCGTTTTCGAGCACTGCCCCATCCTCGCCTGCAACTCGTCGTACAGCCTTATAGGATCTTCCACTTCTGATCTTCTCCAGCCGGCCATCCCAGCAAAGGATGTCGAGTAATTGGCCAACTTCTGACTCCCTCATAACAACTCCAGACAGTTCAGATGCATTGACGGCTCTTGTAACCTCCGCAAGCGTCGGGTAGCCGTTATATGCTGCAGGGTATGGTAACATCGCCTCGCTCCTAGGCCTTCCATGAACGCGTCGTGAGACATCTCTGGCCCTTAACTCTTCCGCTTGGTCCTGTGTCAATTTGGAATTTGATTTTCTTCTTGATGGCTCGGACAGAGGAGGGTGCCACCAACTTCGCCCGATGATGTACCTTTCTATCCAGTATGACATCTGATGGACAAACTCCTCATCCAATATGCCGTCTGTGTAGAATGGTCCACCAGTCACGTCCTCTGAAGGCTGTAACCTAGACAACATGAATGTCTTTCGGTTGGGCCACTTGACAGTCTTGATCGACTTTATATAATTCTTACTTTCTAGAGATTTGATAGCACGGTTCATGGTCGTCATGTGTAAGTTCGTCTTGTTACGAAGCAGCTTGCTCCATATACCCTCACGTTGGGAAGCTTCGATATAAGAGTAAACGATTGCCTCATCTTGAGTGAGCGTCTTGTACCTGGTCATGGATCATGTTAGTCTTCTAATTCTTCGCCTATCAATGGCAGAATATGTACTTGGCAGCATCAGCCCTCTTAACGACCTTCCAGCAAGCCTTACCATCTCTACTCATAAGCTTGAACAGACCTTCTTTGGTCAAGTGTTTTGTAAGTACAGATAGTTGTTCGACGGTGTTCTCAGGAAGTATTTTGAAAGACAGTAGCTCGTTCTGGTCAAATACGTGGTCCTCTGGAAAAGTAGCACATCGCGCATACAATACGTTCCTCAGTTCTTTTGGACTAGAGGCAACACTCGTTTCTGCCATGGTGACATCGTCATCTTTTCCCGGGTCTTCTTTAGCTGTAGTTGCCATAGTCAGAAGATCAAGCAGTGTTTGGGTCCTACTTGTAGCTTCTCAAGAAAATAGCGAAGCTGCAGACACTGGAGCTTGTGGGACCATTTGATTTCGGAAGTAATTCCGCGTAGTGGAGCTTTCGGTGTTTAGACTCTAGAACATTCGACTCACGAAGAACAGCTTTGTACAAGGCTTCCTACGACAAAAATACATTCCCTCAGCGATCCCACCACTCCACCTATTTGTCTCAAATCACTACTTGGTTACCCAAGTCGTCATGGCCGATGCTCTGAAAGCTGAGGGCAACAAGGCGTTTGCTGAGAAAAAATACGACGAAGCCATGTAGGTATTTGTTTGAGACGGTCAGTCTCGCTCCACCAAATTGCTAATTAAATCCAGTGAGAAATTCACGCAAGCCATAGAACTCGAACCAGAAAATCATGTCCTTTACTCCAACCGATCAGGTGCTTGGGCATCGAAGAAAGACTTCGACAAGGCTCTGGAAGACGCGAACAAAACCACGGAGTTAAAGCCAGACTGGGCCAAAGGTTGGGGGCGTAAGGGCGCTGCATTACATGGCACTGGCGATCTAGGTAGGTTCCACTTTTATAATCTCGATAAAATCTGCTGACCGCCACATTCAGTCGGAGCTCTCGATGCGTATGAGGAAGCTTTGAAGCATGATCCCAATAACGCGCAAAGCAAGTCTGGACTTGCAGCTGTTAAGCGTGCTATTGATGCTGAAGCACAGGCGGACGGTGCGAGTCCTGGTGCTGGTTTAGGGAATATCTTCAACGACCCTCAAATGATCCAAAAGCTTGCCAACAACCCCAAGACACGCGGACTGTTAGCCGACCCTCAATTCATGCAAAAGTTGCAGCGCTTAAGGCAAAACCCGAACGACATTGGGACCGAGATGCAGGATCCGAGATTCTTGCAAGTCATGAGTGTGCTATTGGGTATTGACATGTCATTTGCAAACCCATCCGGCGAAGGAAGTGGAGCACCAGATATCAATGGCACCAAGGAAGCAGAAGAGGATGTCCCAATGCCCGACGCTCGACCTGCGACGGACCGGTCAGCAGAGCCAGCAAAAGCTCATGAGCCAGAGCCAGAAGCCGAGCCCGAGGGAGAAGATGAGGATGCTGTTGCGGCAAAGAAGGCCAAGGAAGAGGCTGAAGCGGAGAAGAAGCTCGGTACAGAGAACTACAAGAAGCGACAATTCGACGCCGCTATCGAACATTACGATAAAGCATGGTCCCTGCATCAGGACATAACATACCTTACAAATAAGAGCGCAGCTCAGTTTGAGAAAGGCGATTATGCAGGAGCCATCGAGACCTGCCAACTAGCTATAGAGAAAGGAAGAGAGGTCCTTGCAGATTTCAAGATTATTGCAAAGTATGTGCCGGTCAACTCATCTTGCAGTAGGCTTGACTAACGTTCAATAGGGCATTCGGCCGCATCGGCTCCTCCTATGAGAAGATGGGCGAGCTACCACAAGCTATCACCAATTATCAGAAGTCACTTACCGAGCACCGCACACCAGATATCCTAAATAAACTTCGTGCCGCGGAGAAGGCACAGATCAAAGCAGAGACGGAGGCCTACATCAATCCTGAAGAGGCTGAGAAAGCACGAGAGCTGGGAGGCCAGAAGTTCAAAGAAGCAGACTGGCCTGGCGCGGTCGAAGCCTACACCGAGATGATCAAACGAGCGCCTGATGACCCTCGAGGCTACTCTAACCGTGCCGCTGCTCTTATCAAATTGATGACTTTCCCCAGTGCTGTAGCCGATTGCGACATTGCCATGAAGAAGGATCCTAAATTCATTAGGGCATATCTACGGAAAGCACAAGCATATTATGCGATGAAAGAGTACAGCAAATGCACTGATACTTGTGCGGAGGCCATGGAGCATGATGTCGGAGGTGCGAACCGGAGAGAGATTGAGCAACAACAGCAGAAAGCGTTGCAAGCACAGTATGCAGGCAGGGCAGGAGAGACCGAAGAGCAAACTATGGAGAGGATACAAAAAGATCCAGAGGTAAGTCTACCGTTCAACGACTCGTTGTGGCTGTTAAGCTAAGATCCCGTACAGATCATGGGTATACTACAAGATCCAGTTATGCAGAGTATCCTGCAACAAGCCAAAGGCGATCCGGCTGCCCTACAAGATCATATGAAGAACGCTGATATCAGAAATAAAATCACCAAGCTGGTAGCGGCAGGTGTGATTAGGACTCGCTGAGCAATATCGTACCCACTCCAGTGATTGACGGCTAGGCTGGTGAAGATGCTTGTCTTATTTGTATGAAGCAATTACTTGTCGAGGCACTTTAGCGAGGTCTGCATTTGAGCGTTGTAAAAGTTATTTCATGAACATAGCTGTGAATGTTTTCATAAGGAACCCTGTGCTTGTGAAATGTCTTAAAGATCGAACAATTCTCATCCATGATTCCTATGAGCCCAACTTATGTGACTGGCAGCACATGGTATAAGTCCGATCTATGGGCGCTGTTCGCCTTCAGCCTTGAATAGTTGGAGACAGTTCGCCCCGTTTTCGCCACCCCCAAAAGCCGTGGCTTGGAGTGGCAAGAAGCCTTCAGCTGTGCAGGTAGCATCTTTAAGCATAGCTACGCGCTATCGACTGAGCATAGTTACCTTACATGTAGATACACCCTTATCCTACATATTGATGGTTCAGGTCCTAGAGCCTATTCCTAGGCTTCTCGTTATGAATACTCGCAGCTCCCAAACAGCTCCACTAGTAGCGCTGACTACCCACTATTTCACCCCCAGCGCAAATACAATAGGCGTGAAAACTCGGTTAAGAAATGGCCGCAAACATGGATATGTCCTACAGGTGCTTTTCAGGGGTATTGCCCAAAGGTCCAATGGCCCGTTTTTGGGGGCGTTCCACCCCCTTGAGCCATGTTTCTGATCCCTAAATCGGCACATCCCGGGCACCAATTGGGGCCTTTAGGAAACTGCCTCTGGGCTGTCCCTAAGGGCTCTTTCGCTTCCTCTGGGCTTGAACCCGATCGGCCATTCGGTTGGGAGGTTCAAACGGTAAAGGGGTTGAAACTGCATTACGGAACTATCCACAAGGAAATCTATTTTGCTCACATTATGTCTCTAGTCCATGTCTAGGTCCCACTGTATCCTGAGCTGAATGTAATGTAAGATGGTACTGATGGCCGTTCTGCCCCCCGTGGCAGAGGAGCCCCAATAGTGCGGTATCCAGCTTGTATGGTGGCCCCCATAGTCGCTGGATTTGAACACTATCGAAAGATTGGATTGATCACGATCATAGTGAGGAGAAGATCAATTGTAGTTAACCACACATTGTGGTAAACGAGGTAACGGAGGTTCTTGCCAATAGAAAATATGCTAAAGCGCTGTAGAGCTGCTGGTGAAGCTCAAGGTAATCATAACATTTTGACAAAATGGGCATGTAAACATACAGAAATCTACCTACCTATTCCAGTGATTTGTGGCGCGCTAAGCTCTATTATCCAGGGAGGGGAAGTACCTAGGTACGGTAGGTCCGATCTTCCCATGCCACCATATCACGCTGCGGAATGCAGCTCTGTTCTGATGCTCTTCAAAAGCCGAGCATTTCCAAGAGTTGACGGACTGTAATTGGTGTCAATTGCGTTCTTCGCGATACGCTAAGATCTGCTCGCATGGCTGGACGGGCTGAGCGAGGGTTGTTGCGCATGGCTACTTGCATTTAGGATAAGGGTAAGGCATCTTTGTTCCGGGTTCGTGGGGAGTCGCCAACTTTTGCCGGCTCTTCTGTGATCGGTCTCCGCATACCTTAGTACTATTGTAGCTGTGTATAGTATCAACCAAAAGAGATACCTTTGCATGTCACACGCAAGATCTGGAGGCCTCGATCTCCAGTCTCGGCCGGGGGCAAATAGCGTCGGACAGTCGGCGTTAATTTAAGCTTAGGAGGCTTTCCGCTACAGGAAGATCAAAGGGTCCAGAGCAAATAGATTGAGAGCTGCTGAATCGCTTCATCACTTCCTTGGAACGGACACGCAACGAAGGCAAGAACCAGGCAACCACGAGCTCTTGCCGCCTCGGGCTCCAGCTGACCTACAAGGTCTTTCATAAGGTCTTTCGCCCTCTCAATTGGACTGATTGAGTCAACCTGGGTCAATTATCCCCAAGATGATGTCCAATCCTACTTCGCATGCCGCGGAGCTCAAGTCCCAGGGCGCTGCCGAAGCAGCACGAAATCCCGACAGCAAAGTAACTTCAGAGGATGCTGAGACTGTCATGACAGAGGAGTCAAAGAAAGCTGGTGTCGCTGCTTTTCAATTCGACCCCGATGCTTCACCAGAAGAGAAAGCAGCTCAAGCTCGATCCGTAAGCTGTAGCAACCAATTTAGAAAACGTGATGATTTGGATCGGCTGACTGTGAATAGCATGTACCCCCAGGCTTCCATCATGATAAGAAACCCAAAGCTGTTGGGCTCGCCACAGATATTGTACGTGAACATAGCTTTGTGTTGTACAGGGTCCTGACATTGATCGTATAGGATGACGGCACGCCTGCTCAATACGATCTCCCCCCACCGTCAAAGGAGGGCGCAATTCCGGCCTCACCGCCTCCAGATGGACAATCGAACATGCCGAACGGCCATATACATCAAGATGAGGCCGATCGGTACGTTAAGCAGACCGGTTGGGCACCGAGGTTTGGCCAGGGAAGCATAACCTCGGAGGAGGCTGGAGAGAGCCTTTTGGACCACGCAACATTGCTGGAAAGCAAGCTAGACGATAAGTTCTTTGGCGGTGTGTTAATTTCAGTCTAAGCAACTCTATTCATTTGTGAAGGACTTGCTGATACGCATGGCAGACTGGTATCACAACGCTGCAGTCATTGTATTTGCATGCTTAGGATCGTGGGTCGTCGCGTTACTGGGAGGCGGTCTTGCGTGGGTTTTCATTATCATGGCTATCTGCGCAACGTATTATCGAACTTCGATTCGGCGGGTGCGACGGAATTTTCGTGACGATGTCAACAGAGAGATGGCCAAAACCCGTCTGGAAACGGACACTGAGAGCTTGGAATGGATTAACAGCTTTCTGGTCAAGTTCTGGCCAATCTACGCTCCTGTGCTTTGTGAGACCATCATCAACTCCGTAGATCAGGTTTTGAGCACGTCAACGCCAGCTTTTCTCGACAGTATGCGCATGAAGGTCTTCACCTTAGGATCGAAGCCGCCACGAATGGACCACGTGAAGACGTATCCCAAAGCGGAGGATGATACGGTCTTGATGGATTGGAAATTTAGCTTTACTCCAAACGATACTATGGATCTCACCGCTCGACAGCTCAAGAACAAGATCAATCCTAAGGTTGTACTTGAGATTCGAATCGGTAAAGGGGTTATCAGCCATGGCATGGACATCATCGTTGAAGACTTCGCCTTCTCTGGACTGATGAGGGTCAAGATCAAGCTTCAAATCCCGTTCCCACATATCGAGAAGGTTGATATATGTTTCCTTGGAGAACCAGACATTGACTATGTTTGCAAGCCTTTGGGTGGTGAGACACTGGGCTTCGACATTAACTTCATTCCGGGGCTTGAGGGCTTCATTAAAGAGCAGATCCATGGGAATTTGCGTCCGATAATGTACGATCCGAATGTTTTCCCAATTGAGATCGCCAAAATGCTTGCTGGTAACCCCGTGGACCAAGCCATCGGGGTGTTGGCCATAACGATGCATGGTGCCCAGGGGCTCAAGAACCCAGACAAGATGGCAGGGACTCCGGATCCTTACGCTGTTGTATCACTGAATAGCCGCGACCCTCTTGGCAAGACTAAAACGGTCAAAGGGAACGCCAATCCTCGTTGGAATGACACATTGCATCTCATCATCACCTCCCTTGCTGATTCTCTTACACTTCAGGTATACGACTGGAATGAATTTCGCAAGGACAAAGAGCTTGGCACTGCCACATTCCCATTGGATCAACTGGAATCTATCACGGAGCATGAGAATCTACAGCTAGAGGTACTTGGCAACGGAAAGAATCGAGGTATCGTCCAGGCCGATATTCGTTTCTTCCCTGTGCTCGAAGGAATGAAGAAGGAGGACGGAACCGTGGACCCACCGCCTGAGTCGAATACTGGCATTGCTAGATTTACCGTCGAACAAGCAAAGGATTTGGATGGTACTAAGAGCTTGATCGGCCAATTGAATCCATATGCGATTCTTCTCCTTAATAGTAAAGAGGTTCATCAGACACGTAAACTCAAGAGAACCAATAACCCAATATGGGACAATGGTTCGAAAGAATTCTTGATCACCGACCGGAAATCAGCGAAGCTAGGCTTGGTGATCAAAGACGATCGTGATCTTGGAGAGGACCCAACTCTTGGTACTTATCAGATTAAGCTTGATGACATGCTGCAGTTGATGGAGAAGGGCCAAGAATGGTACAATCTTGCAGGGGCATCGACTGGTCGCGCCAAGATGATGCTTCAATGGAAGCCTGTAGCTTTGAAAGATGCACTTGGCGGCTCCGGTGGCTACATCACCCCTATCGGGGTCATGCGGTTCCACTTTATAAATGCCAAAGACTTACGGAACCTCGAGACCATGGGCAAGTCTGATCCCTACGCTCGCGTGCTCTTATCTGGCGTGGAAAAGGGCAAAACCGTCGCCTTTCAGAATGATCTCAATCCTGAATGGGATGAAGTTATTTATGTGCCAATTCATTCGCCTCGCGAGAAATTGATTATTGAGATCATGGACCAGGAGACCAACGGAAGGGACCGTCCGCTGGGCATGGTAGAGGTACCAACTCCGGACTACGTGCATCAAGCGGAAAACGGAGAGTATGAAATCCACGATGACAAGCAACAACTATCGAAGCTCCTTCGTGCCAGTGGGAAAGGGTCGCCGAAAGGAACACTCAATTACAAGGTCTCCTTTTTCCCAACTCTCAATATTATTGATCCTGAAGAAGAGGAAGCAGAGAAACAGAAGGCTGAAGAGGCTGCTCCAAAACCTTCATTGAACGGCACACCTGGTAGCACTGACGGGAGGTCGAGAAGTAGCACTGTCAATTCGACCACGGTTGCATCAAGCTCCAACGGGAAAGGTGGAGAGCGTGGGAAACTTGATACAAGCCTTGCTAAGCAGCTCTCAAAGAATGAAAAGGAACAAGAAGAGACACAACAGGACGGAGTAAAGGTCCCACCGAAATTGCGTCTTAGCCCGGAGGAACTCTTGAAATACGGTGAGCATAATCTTCGCACATCCTGCAATTGCGGCTGTAACGGTCTACAATCGGTTTTATCAAGGCTGACATCGAACTGCTGCAGAGTCCGGACTCCTCATATTCAAGATTATCGAAGGGACACTTTCACATACCGATGCACGGATTGAAGTCCTGATGGACGATTACGTGTTTCCAGCATATTCCACAGCAAAAGCCAGATCGACGCACACCGTTTTTGGTGAAAGTAAGTTACACTTGTGTTTCACCCTTCATCGATGCTGACTTTTCGGCACACAGCTGGTGATGCGTTCGTGCGAGAGCTTGAATTCTCGAAAGTCACTTTACGGTTGAAGCGCAAAGAAGACAAGAAAGGTGACGGCGATATTGAAGACCACACAATCGCGAAGTTACAGGGGAACACTATAGATGTATTACAGAGATGCTTGGTTAGTCAATCTTACTTAAGCTAAGACCAAGCTCTTACTGACGGCTTTTCCCACAGTACAAAGACACGGAGCTTATTTTGAAGAGCTCCGAGGGTACTATAAGCAGAGTCACTATCAACATGAAGTATATACCCGTCAAGATGGACCTCGACCCAAGTGAGAGTATGAACAATATGGGTGCTCTACGTGTGGATATCTTGGATGCGGACGACTTACCAGCCGCTGACCGAAATGGCTTCAGCGATCCGTACTGCAAATTTGTTCTAAATGGAAAAGATGTCTACAAGACAAAGGTGCAGAAGAAGACCCTTCATCCAGCTTGGAACGAATTCTTTGAGTGTCCAGTAAAATCTCGAACAGCAGCCAACTTCAAGGTCACTGTCATGGATTGGGACATGGGCGACAAGGATGATCTTCTAGGGGAAGCAGCTATAAATCTCAATCTTCTTGAACCTTTCAAGGCACAGGAAGTCGTACTAAATTTGGACGGCAAGTCTGGCGTACTTCGGCTTAAAATGCTCTTCAAGCCAGACTACGTCACTAGATCAAGACAAGGCTCATCGACATTCTCTGGCACATTCGCTACGCCAGGCAAGATCGTTGGCGCACCCGTCAAAGGAGTCGGCAAGGTTGGCGGTGCGGTTGGGGGAGGAGTTGTCAAAGGCGCATCCTTCCTGCGGCATGGCTTCAAAGGTCACAAAAACAGCCAAGATGTCAGCAATGGGAACGTCGAGGTCCCTGAGGATCTGACCATCAATGGTGATCCTGCTATGGACATGCCGCAAGGCACAGCTCCAATGACCGACCAAAACCCTTCTGTCCCTCAAACCCCAACGCCCAAGCGAGCTACAAGCTTCGGTGCCGCGTCTTCTGTAAGCGGTGTAGGTGGAACACCGAGCAAGCCAGACGCTGGTACTGCTATGTTTATGATACAATCGGCGTCCGGATATCCAACATCGTCGAAGATCCAAGTTCACGTAAAACAATTGTCTGCCAAAGGTGCTAAGGAGGTACACAAAACTAAGGCCATTAAGAATACCAGTGGCCAGGTTGAGTGGGACGCTGAGATGTTTAAAGTCACGTGCTCACCCGACACCCAATTCCAGATTCAAGTGGAGGACGACAAACTCTTAGGAGGCCACAAGCTCGGTGAAGCGCTCTTCTTTATCGATGACTCCCCTTCTGGTAGCGAGAAGACTGTCAAGGTAGGCGAAGGTAATGTTCTGGTCAAAACAACCTTCATGCCTGCAGAAGACGTCATGGCCGAAAGTCCGAGAAGTCGAAGGAGCTTCTTGAGTAAGAGACCGCGAGATGTCAGTGGTGCAAAGACACCTACGTCAAGCTGAGCGGATCTTCCAAAAGCGATTGTTGCTGCGATATTGTTATTAGCGCCTTGATACCATTGTGCGATTCCAAAGTGAACATTCTTTCCGGAGGGGCGTTGTTAAGTCACGCTTTTCAGTGCCTACATTTAATCTGTGGTTAGTATCCTAAACCGGAATGACCACTTCCCTTCTACAGAAACATACGCATGCACGGGATATTATGTTAGGGATATCGATACATTGGAGGACGCATATCTTCAACTACAAATGTATATTCAATCAATTCTTAAAGGCCGCAATGGAATACATATCAGGCATGTTACTATTTATGGTCTCGGAGATATATACAGCTGAGTACCCACCCAATTCCCAAATTTACCAATCAAAAAGCCAATATGGGTACGATGAAGTGTTGTCCCTCCCAGCTCGATTTCCAATCCATCGCAACCTCAAGTTTCAAACCCTCGTTACCCCCCCCTGTTCTCTGGCCGCATCTATGCAAAACCCCACCCATTTCTTCTTCACCATTGTCTACAATGGTCTCTACATCATCGTTATCATCTCCCTTCTCGAGCATCCCATCATCCTCGGAAACATAACGCGTGTTACTTTGCGATCTGGCCCTTGATGTCTCTTCTTCGCGCTGTGGGGTTTGTTCTCTGTTTTGTTGGCCCTCTATTTCCTCTGCGTTTAAACCTTCCTCGCCACTGGCGTCTGCGGCGGCGTCTTGGGGAGTGGCAGAGCGGGCGTTTTCCTCCATCTCTAGCTTTTCGTCGAGATCCTCAACCTCGTTGTGGCTAGGCTGCCAGATATCAGCTTGCGCGGGATTGCACCAGAGCCATTGCTGGTGCCGTAATGAGGCTACAAGGCGTGATAGTGCTGGTGATGGTGTTTGTTGGGGTCCTGGACTTGGAGGAGTCTGTGGAAGTGGGTTTGGTGATGTGGGATTTGTCGAGTTGCTGATGATAGGAAAGAGGGCGATGGTGTGGCTGGGAGGTGATGGGGGTAGTTCTAAGAGGGAACTGCGGAGGTTGCTGGGGAGAAGGGATTCCGGACCGGGATGTTGGAGCGTCATGTTCCTGATTTCGGCGCTGGTTGTGTTCCCTTCAATCATGGATGTGAAATGGCGGTGCATGACTGGCGTGATGTGGTCTCTCATGGTTGTTTATGGTCGATTTGGGCGCTCAGCTGGTTGATTGATGGTGTGACTTGTTGTGGAAGACGAAGGATCGATGAAGGATGAGATAGAGGAAGGGAGAAGGGGATAGCAGAGGAGTAGGCATGATTGAGCGTAATAAAGTGTAAATTTGAAAAATGACTTTCTCGGATTTCTTGCATGTGAAAATTGTAATATGGGAAAAGTGCATGTGAAAATGAAGAAGTTTCTTGGCTTTTCCTTGTGCAATAAACTTTCTCATATTCAAGCTTTCTTAAATATCTCACAATTGGCAACTATCCAAAGGGGTGACAACGCTCTCTCTGGGATTTTCCACGGAGTGCAGGTAAGAGAATAGAGCATAATTCACGCGTATAGAGCTTACACCTGATAAGTCGATCCTAGTAATACCTTTGAAATTGTAGTTCTAGAGGTTTCTGATCCATTATTATGTCATTTTCGCACTTAACAAGTGAGTGATAGAGAGATTTGCTACTTTAAAGCAGCTTAATAGGTGTTGGAATCAGCTTAAACATTCCTACTTACGCCCCATTCTCCTATACAAGAGTTTCGAGGATGGCGAGATGAATTGGATGCTCGGATATAATGACAACCATTTCGGAGTGATCTTGAACTGCAACCTGCTTTGGACATGGGATAGTCACCGCCTTCGTGTGCTCTTGTGAGAGCGCACCATTACTCTCGCCGATCACGATGTTTTACTGTAGCGTCGCATATGGGCCATCTAGAAGTTGTAAGCTGCGGGTATTGGCAACTATGTCTTTATGGTTCTTCATGCCAGATTTGTGAGAAATCCGCGCTCTGTTTTTGCGGTACCTGCCAAGCCATAAATGACGACACCGAACAAGGGATTTGCCTTGCTGGAATTGGGCCTCGGTTGCTTCAAACGAAGGCAAGATTCCTTGAAATAGCATTAATTTGAGTGCTGCTACATGACCCTTTCTATGGATACTGATTGTGCTATACAACTATCAGTTGAAATGTAGGCTAAGGACTTAATGCAGGCTTTTGAACTGGAGACATGTCGTTCAATGGCCAGAGATGAAGAATATCAAGATTTCTAGCGGTGTAGCCTCGACGCATTCACGTCTGCCGTACAACTCACTTCCGTCTATGGCTGTAATCAACTCGGTGAAAGGATGAGGAATATGATGGGTGCTCAATCATCCATTCATGGAGACTGGATTCTTCATCTGATGGCACGACAGCCCGTCATTGAGGATCATAAGCCAGAGGACGACTTGCAGGGCCACAGGAAAGTAGAGAGATCTGTATCTAGACGCTAAGAGAGTCTGGCAGTCATTGACACTGCAAGAGCTCTACCTCTGCGATGCACCTGATAAGGGCCAACAAGGTTTCTCTGCTAGTTCTCCGGTACTGAAGCAAGAGGCGGCCAAGAGACCATGTAGACACTGAGTGGGGCCCTGCGACCCGCTAGGAGATCACGGACACCTTATGGAGGCCGTCGTCAAGCACGCTGTACTCGAGGCATTCATAAGATCTCTAGGAAGCCCCACTCAGTCCTCTGTGTGGTCCACAATAACTCTCCCAGCGTCGAAGAAGACCTCGCTGTCTCTCGGAGAATGAGGCCGAAGGGCAAGGGCGAGAATCTTGCTCACCTACAGTAAGGGCGTCAGCGATACCTCGATCGATGTCTCATTGCTATCCCCCGGGTATACGAATGGACACAACCACATAGGTGCATAGTTAGCTTGCTAACGCCGGACCATCGACATTGAAACTTGGAAAAGCTCATCCATTAAGGGTCGAAATTGTTGACATGTGGAGCGAAAGGGAAGCGGGCGGTGGCGGAAATCATGAGATACCGAAGGTCATGCGATACTGAAGGTCATTCAATTCTTTATCAGAGGGCCAGACAGACAAAAGGTGGATTTCCCCTTGCATCGGGCTGAGACGACGCCTCTGTACAGATCCTTGGTCCAACAATTACGGGTATAATTCCCATATCCCTCTATCGAATAGATAATCAAATCTCTCAATGGCCTTCAGGAGAGGGCCGGAACGCTTAGATGCCATACCTCCATCATCTCCTGTACGGAGTAGCTCGCAGGTTTGCCAAAGTTGTAAGTGGGCGTCATTCTTGTTACAGCCTCTCACTTTCCCCTGGCGCCTATCGGGGTCCATGCTGTCAAAGCAAATATCTAGTAAATGCCGATCCCCTGTCCAAGGTCCTATTTTCCTTTAGTGAAGGATACTGAAAGTGGGTCTTAGTCACGCAACGCAATCATCTAGCTGGCTATGACTGCTCCAGCCAGGTGTTGAAGCGAAAATGTGTCCGGCACTTAACGTTACGACCTTCCTTCAGCATTAGTCGTTGGATCAGCAGAGATGTACTCGTATAAATGGGGGATCTACTTCGAATTAAGGATGAGATCAACGAGAACTTCTCTCTACCCAAAATACCTTGGATAAGTAGAGTTGGTACGACTCGTGACTCCGGGCTTTTAGAAAATGAGGCTGTCATAGTTCCTAAGCTTCAGTAAGGCTCCGGATGCTCTGCATGCAACCTTCTTTCTATGCACTGAAAGCATGAAGGAGGTCATGCGTCTAACGGGTCAGCTATCTCGCCAACAGGCTGCAAGATATGATGCTCCTTCCCGCTTGGCATCTCAATTATGCGGCCTTCCCGTGTTGAAACCTGGTAGATGGTAGCGCAACCGTGGCACGGATGGGACGAACCGAATTCTGGAACAGCGAGCATGACCGCACACCCATACATCTCCTGCTTCCCCACATTCTGGATTTCCCGGGCGCTGCGCTCGTGATCGATCTAGTGTTTGCCCCTCAACGGTCTAACGGTCGTGTTCAATCATCTATTGGAGTTGCAAAATCGCTCTGGACGGCTCAGCCGTATCAAGGGTCCTCCCTTACATCGGGACCTACCGAATCATTACGGCATTCTTATCGATTCCAATTTATGTGGCTGGCGTACAATGGTCCAGACTTTCAGACTTTTCTCCACGAGGAAAGACGCATCCAATGCACTGTAAGGACAACATTAGCTACGCGCGATCTTGCATACACCATACGATGAAGAATGCTCTAAAAGAAACGTCAGCACGCCATTGGCGCTTGGAAACCCGTCCATTATCCGCTATACGATGTTGTGCATCGGACGGGATAGGATAATTGGCCTCAGCATGATTAATGAGGCGAGATCAAGGAATTTGACTTCCGGCAAACTTGATGTAACCAGATCCCCCAGATCTGTGATGTAGAGAAGATGTGAGACGCGCTGGTACGTCACCGCGTGCATTGCGTGCATTGCAGATGCGGGTACCAGATGGTGATAGATAAGCTACCTCCTCAAAACCGGGTAATGCGGGAGCCCAGAGAAAGGTAGCAGATCTAATCCTAGCCCAAGAGATTCAGGGTTGGGCCTGCTGCTGCACGTTTCGCTGGATCGTCTCTCCTCAACTAGGCCCTATCTCGGCGGTTCGGCGACTTAGGCTAGAATACACGGGACGTAGCATGAAGTGTTGCATGCACCCAGCATCTCGCCCCAAACAGCGTACAGGCTCCACGAGTAGAAAAGCTTTGCGAAGCGAGGGAAAAATGATTGGGCTCGGACTGACCGTGAAAGCAAAGGACCCTTTTGCTTTCGCGAAGGGAAAATGAGAGGGGATGGCTAATGGCTAAGTCGCCAAGCTGCCAATTTGCCACAGCGGGCGCGCGAGGGCTTGTCACAAAGGTATGTGGGGGTGAATCGCTTGGTCCAGGTTTGATGGATTTTCGGAGCAACAATATTCCGAGACGCATGAGTGAGCCCGTCGCGCAGCTCTCGGCGCTTCAGCATGTGAGATGGCAATGGCAATGGCAAAAGTCGAGCTGAAATGAGTGGCAAGATAACGAAAAGGTGGCGGCTGGGTTGGAAGTCACATCCGACCTGAAATGCAATCTGATACACAGTATGCGATCAACCTCACAGCAGCCTTTCATCATTCAGCATATTCGTCGTCCGCTTATTACGTCGATTTTGACAGCGTTATTTTTGGTGGCGCGACGTCAGTCAGTGGGGACATGGACCGTGGTCTGGATTGATGCGAGAAGAAATGTGGCTTGCCAGCCGTGGAAAGCCAAGGGTAAGCCATGGCCTAGGGAATTCCTTAGCAGTCGCTGGGGAGCTTTGAGCCGTCTGAGGCGTCGACGCCAAAATGTCCACTTCAAGAAGCCTCTCCTTCGCGTTTGGGAATAGTCGCCAGACCAGGATAGCGAATTGGGTATAAAACATTCTCTGGCTTGTACCACTGTACCCCAACAGGCAGGGCGTCCTGTTATTGACAAATACTAACAATTTAGCACTGGTCGGATGGCGCTCATAAAACATTCCTTTTCGCTTAATGCCCTTGACGCGAAAAAAGAAGAAAATTGTCGTGGCGATCTAGATCGGAGGGGTGACAAATTGCGAGACAAGGCCATTGGTGTTCAAAGCTGTGCAGTTGCAGTTGCAGTTTGCAGTTGCATCTTGCGTGGAGAAAAGCCCCCAGCTAATTTTACCCAACCCCACCTCACCCATATCGGATAGGCTTACTTTTATCCTATGGGCCTATGGGAATTAGCAGCATAAGTAATGCAGCGTACATGAGAGGCGGTTACTAGTTAGGTAGGGATGGTCAGTGTGTTCAGTAGGGAGCACTGCGACACGACCTGCCCGCTGATCTCATGGAGTTATTATGGAAGGATGATGACTTGGAGGGCATGCGAAGGCGAGGCGGTCGTCAGGTGTTTGGGTACCTTTAATGACTGGTGGAATGCTTGTGCGCTGTGCGCTGGGGTGGGCTACTAAAGCTCCTACTGGCGCTGATCGTTTGGGGCTACCCTGGCTACGCTGGGTACGAAGAGAGACTACCTTTTGGTCGAAGCAGGCCCTAAAGGGGCCTAAGCTTTAGGGACTGCCTGCTCCCTGGACCAATCCCGGAGTCAGGCTCCGACGGGTCATCACGGGATCTGCACGGCCGCTAACGGGACACGATTCGTTACCAAACTTGCTCTCTCTAGCGATCGGTCTACTTCTACTTGTGCTATGAACGAAGCTACTCTATGATGAGCTATGATGAGCTATGATGAGCTATGATGAGCTATGATCCCTGCTCACCTGATCTTATCCAATTCCCTCCCTAAATTATTGACGAATTGACGCCCACTCACTCCCTAAGCTCAAAGCCTTGGACCGACCTCCACTGCGCGTGGCCAAATTCCCCCATTCCCCAATTTCCATTCAGAGAAGGTAAGCAACAGAGGCCCCAAAGTATGATCCAGTGAACCCCGGGGGGAGGGGGGCAAATTAATCAGCCCCCTTCAGCCCTGAGCCCTTTCAGCTCTCCTTGAAAGTAAGGAAAGGCACCGAGGCGTCGGAGATGGCCTATGTCCTATGCGAATAGGAGCTACCGTTTACTCTCAATTCAAATTATGACTGTGAATGGTTGATAATCTCCCGCACAGGGCACCTCCCCCAACACTGTCTAAGGGATCAATGGGCCAATGACGACTACTAATTGACCTAAATCAGGCCATTGATCCGCTGTCACACACTGAATGGCTTCGAACTGGCTTCACTCTATCTCAATTGCGCCTTCCCCCTTGTATCATTTGATCGGAAATCGAGTCTACGATAGTACAACGGACTGACGCCCCCCGGCGGATGTGGACTCTTTCTTGGTGTCTTGGTCTTTTAAGATCTTGATCCTTCCATATTTGACCCTCCCCCTTAGACGCTTGAGGTGTTATCTAGCCTCCTAGCCTTTTGTAATCCTTGCGACAATAGGCAAGGTACCTCAATTGCTTCTTTGTCCGTACCCGATATGATTTCAGGGCCAGCTTACTGTTAACTATTATTTGCAAGTTACGGTGAGATAGTGAAATGGGAAGGCTAATGGACATGGGTTCGTTCTGATGTAAGTGACTAAAGGTCGAACCAATGCAAGCCACCCTGGACCACAACCAGGCATCTTCTCGTGTCAATGCCCGAAACATGGACGAAAGATGATGCAGTACACAGCGCTAAGTCTATGCCAGCCAATAGGATCCTGCGGTTTGTGGGGCATGGTGCAGCACAGTGCATCAAACAATGCAATTTAGGTATGGCAAGATCGAGGCAAAAGCTGCTCGGCAATCTACAATAACCCAAAAACTAAGTCATCGGGGTCCATCAGGGCTTCTCACGGGCTTCATGAATGTACCTCACGCCTCCGTGGCTGCTTTGTTAATAACCTTTTCTACTCCACATTAGGCTGCCTAAGTGCCCCCCTCCGTATGCACGACGTCAAGGACGCTCTATCACCCAGTTGATCCACCACAATCGCACCTTTGAGCTGCATACCCATCCCCCCCAGCCTGCATAAGGTGGCTCTCCGACGTCCAAGGGCCTAGATCTGCCACTTACACTCTGTCGCATAACGTTGAAGCCCTAAGCTATTCGAGTTTGGCGTCTGAATCACTCGACTTGCCATTTGATATCAACCTTACTCAGGCAAATCATCAAAACCACTATGCGAGAACAAGTTTCAGGTATCATGGAATGCTCTAATCTCTCATTCGTATACCTTCCTCACCCTCTCTTAGATAATGGAAGCTTCCAATATCACCTTCCCAACTAACGACACTACCAACATTATGCACCAAGTGCCTGTTCAACAGCAGGCCGTTCGGCCTCGAGAGAAGTCGAAACGGCCTCAACTGTCGTGTAACCCGTGCAGAGCTCGTAAAGTCAAGGTCCGTGCTCGTTTTGCCTATCTGTCTTTCATAACTTACGAAGAATTGCTTGCAGTGTGATCGTATACAGCCGTGTACAGCATGTTCATTGCATCAAATTGCTGAGTTATGTCAATTCGATCTTTCTGAAGCCGAGCGCCAACCCATTCTTCAAGCCGAGGCTCTGAAGGATAGAGACAAGACTATTGCTCAGCTTCGCCATGAGGTTGCTATCTTGCGAGGGGAGCCCATCAAGTTGGAGCCCATTGATGATATTCCCTTCCAAAGCGGGCAGAAGATGAAATTGCCCCCAAGAATACCCCGCAAACCAACCAATCTGGCTCAGAAACGCTCCTACACCAGCGAGATGCACGACAACATTTATTTTGGTAGTCCAGGAATGACAAGTGTCGTTGAAGAGGTACGCGAGTACTCATTTCCTGCGCTGTCCAATCATTTGGCTGAAGGGCCAAAGTTCGCACATCTAGCATTTGACCGCAAAAGTGCCAACCTAACTCACACCATCCCCCGGGGAACTGACATCTTTGCTTTTCAACTTGCAACATCACATCCATTTCCCACTCTCTGGTCTGCTAAAGACGACACCTCAACTCTCATCAAGTTGCTACCGCCTGAACAAGACTTATTCTTCTACCTCGATGTCTTCCAACGACGAGCTCAATCCTGCTCGTTTCCTCATGTTCCTGACGAGTGCACTGCTAATGAAGTCCGGAGATTCCTGGAGAATGTGGAGCACAACGCCGCTCTTCATCCTGACATGCTTGCTTTGCTCTTTGCGACGCTAGCGCAGGGGTTGCAGGATGGCGTGTATGACAAGTTTGGCGGAAAATGGCTGGCTGGCAGCGTTGAAGCAGAATCAAAGAAAGGCGATGTGTACAGTCAGTTCTGCAGCCCCAAATTAATTTGCCCTGTCGCTCATCGTAATAGTTGCTGCTTCCATGCAATGTTTAAGGCTGGCTTCATTCATGAACCGTCCAACCTTGCTTGTCATAGAGGCACTGGTCATGATGGGTCCCTACCTCACCAACAGCGGCAAATTTCTTGACGCATCAGCTCTCTATGGTGGGACCGTCAGGCTGGCTCAAAGCATTGGCTGTAAGTCGTGTACCCTATGGTATCTTATTATTCGTAACCTGACAGTCGTAGTGCATCGTGATCCACATCTGCTGAATCCGCCCGCACCTTTCAAAGAGGTGAAGGTTCGCAAGAATCTATGGTGGTGGATCCTACATATGGATCAACAGTACTCTATGACGTTGGGCAGACCTCTAGCAATCTCTAGCATGGGCGACTGCCCACCTCCGGAACCGATTGTGCTTGAGCCAGTAATCCAGAGTCTGTCGAATTATATCACTCAATTCACTATTCTAGGTCGTCGAATTCTATCCACTGCGTACCTGAGCAATGAACAGATCGACACATATTCAGACGAATTGCTGGAATTGTTTGCGACCCTGCCTGCCATGATGCAATTTGACGGGACGTGGCTGCAGAAAGATAAGCCGCTTCCTGCATGGCCATTAGACGCTCAAGCAGGAGTACTGCATGCGAAGACGCATAATTTTCTTATATTGCTTAACCGCCAGCGAATTGAGAACATTCGACGTAATTCGGACCCTCCATCGATCGACATCAGGACGTTCCCAAAAGCCAGTGATCCCAATGCCGTACCGCGAGGTCGGGATCGGGTCCTCGCATCCAGTCGGGCACTACTCGTTGCATTCGAATATTTTCAGACCAGGGTACGCTCTGCGTTGATCTGCTGGACTATGGGTCAAATGGCTTTCAACGCGGCTATGATTCTTCTCCTATCAATGCTCGAGACTGGGGATACGCAGGATCTCGCAGCGGTACAACACACGTACAGCACATTCCTCGAGATGAATAAGCTCGGCATCCACCAACTCGCGGGCGCAGCAGTCGAACGGCTTGGGATGATAATGAAAGAATTTCGGACAGGTGATCCGGAGAATGAGACTGTCATGGGTTCGCAAGGGATGATGCTTCTGGAAGATCCAGGGCTTCAAGGAGCATTGCCTGACAGCTACTCACCGCTCAGCTTTGAGATGGCTGGTGGTCAAGATACTCCAGGCATGGAAAGGTCTTCCACTGATATAGGACATCGCACGGAGGCTTCGCAATTTGCGAGGAAAAAGGCTACGCGAAGGCCATTATCTGGTCGAGACATCAAGGGTCGGCCCTTGAAGAAGGTCATGACACCAGCTCACCGCCCATTAAGTGATCGTCGCTTTTCTGATGGTGCAGCACCTCGACCTCACAAGAAGAAGCGGACTAATCGAAGCACACCGAACCTCTCGCTACTCACCAGTCTTCCCGGCCAGCACCAGTTTTCAATCACACCACAACCGACCATAAAGCCCGAGACGCTTTTCTCACCAATCGAATCGTCCTTCCAATCCTTCCAGCCCATTAACTCCCCCAATCCTCCACCC
This sequence comes from Cladonia metacorallifera KoLRI002260, assembly GCA_000482085.2. NCBI lineage: Eukaryota > Fungi > Ascomycota > Lecanoromycetes > Lecanorales > Cladoniaceae > Cladonia > Cladonia metacorallifera. The sequence continues at coordinate 1,008,500 of KI911110.1, forward strand.
CTAGACCGCAATCGCGACTTTGAATCCACACCCCGGCCTCAGTTCCCGCAACCTCACGAGCACATCCCTGGCCTAAACAACCAGCAACAGCAACAACAACAACACCCTCACCATCACGCAGCCTCCGACCCCGGCCACGACACCTTCAACTTCAGCAACGCAACCACTCCGGGCGCGTCGACCGATTTCTTCGACGAGAGTTTCCAGAACGCGAGCCAGCATTTCGCAGACTTCGATCTCAATGCTACGAACATCGCACCATACGACCATCCTCCATACTCAGCACCGCCTTTCAGCTTGCCGGACGAGCCATCATCCGCGTACCATCGTCACTTCTAGCGAAGCACATCCGTTCATTGTTTCCAGCGATGAAAGAGAGCGCGAGGATTTCATCAAAAAATTCCATATCTATACCCTACCAGTACACGACGGGCGTTTCGCTGCGAAATGGGTTCTTCATGATAGAGTACACAGGGACTACAATCGATGATGTGGGACGTCACCGAATTTCAACGACCATGTTGTCGAGCTACGTGTAATATGATCTACTGCACAAAGAAACACAGTATACGGCGTGGATATCTTCATCAACCATCGTTATCGTTTATTATCATACCAAAAGCATTCCTATGACACAAGCATAGCCCGGCGTTTGTGCTTTACAAACTTCAGTGTTAGCGACTCATTGTTCTATTCGTACGATCTCTCGTTTCACTTCTACATCCTTTCTTCAACATAACTACGCTTTATTACACCCATCAATCTTCTGGCCCTATATCTGTTATCCCACACTCTTCACTTCACTTCGATCCAACTCCGAGAAGGGGTGGAATACGTGTCTGGCAACATCTGTACGACACTGACCTGGGATTCTGGCAGAAGATGGCATGGAATGGAACACAAGGAGACAATATTTCGCACTACATATCATTCTATTCCATCCATCCAGAGCCGGGCGTTCTGTGTCTATCTGTCTGGCTACACATGTACCATACCAGTATCCTCCAACATGGCTTTCGGTATCAAAGAATCAATCTACACGCCAGCCACCACAGGCGGGCAATCATTATCAATCCTCTTCCCCCTTCAGTTCCGCTCCCACCATCCGATCCTCTCCTCAACCCAACTCCCTCATATCACCATCAACACGGTGAACGGCTCTCCCCCTTTCTTAATTATCTATCTAAACCCCCTTCCCCTAACAACAACAATAGACTGGAAACCAAATATATGCGCATAGCATTGGGCGGCTTATTCCATTTTTTTCCGAGTTGAGTGCGTGAGTGAGTCATTGATCTGATTTGATTTACTTGAATGAAATGGAAGTATTTGTGTAAACTTGCATAGCTAGCATGTTTAGCAGAGATAGCTTAGGAATGGGAATGAAATCATTGAAAGGCAAATCAAAGACAGGTGCGCGTATATTGCAACGGATAAAGTTTATACTCCTACTAGATCTATACGTAATTGGAAAGGGGGGAAATGTGAGGTACACGCGACGGTAGTATCGTATGTAGCAGATCGTGGTACTAGATACGACTGGGATTGTTCGGAGGTTTAAAGGATACCTTATCTGGCAGAATCTGTAATGCTAGATGCAGGATGTACGAATTTTTGTCGGAGTGAGTGGTGATTCGATCTATGGTACCGAGTGTCAGAGGGTGGGAGATCGACTGGTGGCGCTGTTGGAGGATAAGATCCCTAGGTAAATTCTAGTTTTTCCAACAGACAGGTCCAAGCGTGGATGGATAGATGAGGGGATGATGCAGGGTGTGTTCACGGCTATGTACAACCATTATCAATCCCTTTTCACCCATAGAGGAGACGGTTTGTGTGTAGTATACAATCAGACACGCCCTTCTCCTACTGCTCGTGCGAATGTGCTATACATAACAAGACACTGACTGCTATGCTGCATCTCCCGTTCCCCTGTCCTCAGCCGATAATCCCAATCCTCCTATCGTACCTCCACTTTCCCTCGTAGAGTAGAGTATCGCACTTCCCCATCCCATCCCATCCCATCCCATCCAGCCGTCAAAATTCTATACCCTACAATCCCCAGTGCGTCAGCCATCCATACCTAACATCTCAATCCGCCACCTAACAATTTCACCATACGCAGTCATAGTAAAAATAGAGGAGTAGGAAGGGTAGAACTCACGGCACTATAGCAACCGCAAAATCACTATAACTTGAGGCGAAAAACGCAACGGCGACCTGTAATCACCCACAGTCATTAGCACTCGTCTTCTCCTTTCACCCTCTTCTGCCTTCCTCCTCATCCCCATCCCCTTCCCCCTCCCTCCCTCTCTTCCACCCAGATCTCCTTCTTTCCTCCTCCTCCTCCCTTATCCCATTCCTCCCCTATCTCCCCCTTACCCATCTCTCCATTCCATCTCACCCTCCCTTACTTCAGACCTCGGGGAGAAGATGTCCTTTGATATGTGAAATATCTGTGAATTTTACACACTCACCCCAAACATCCCCACAGCTCTAACCGCGCTCTGGTTCTCCCTCGCCGTCAAAGCCTCATATGTGTTTCTTAGCGCTTGGCCGACTGTGCTAGCGGTTCCTTGGTTTTGGTGTTGTTGGTGATGGGGGCGTTTGGATGAGGAGGAGGGGACGGCGGCGGTGGAGGAGGAAGGGGGGGAGCGTTTGGGCGGCATTGTTTTGTTAGGAAGGGGGGGGAGGGGTTGCGGGTTTGTGGGGATTTATAGAAGTGGGAGGGGGGGGAAGAGGATGAGGGTGTGGTGGATGGGAGACGGGTGAAGAGAGGGTGTGGTGGAGTGAGTTGTCGTGAATGGGGAGGTGGGTGATGGAGAAAGTGTATGGGTCGATGGCGCTAAGCTACTTTGGGATTGGGTGGGTAATCAGAGGTCGGAATGAGGTGGGCTGGGAAAGGGTTGAATCATGTGGTTTGAAGAATGATGATAGAAGTAGTTATTAGGTTGAGATTCGAATGGACTTAGTGAAGCCTGTCTTGGAGGCTGTCTGCGTTACTAATGCACCAGTCTGGAAGTTTTCTTTGTAGATAGACGCCTATGGGAGCTTCTGTATCCCGTAAAGTCTTTGAGACAATATCAAGAAGTCTTTCCAGAATACATCACCATACAAAGACCAATGGCGCTTAAGTGAGCCCAGGAATTTCCATGAACACTGGCATCCTTCTGCAAATCAAGGATTCAAAGAACTGGCCCAAAGCGGTAAGATCACTCTGACTACTCAGACAACACCCCCATACCCTTGACAGCCCAATAGAAAGCCGATATTGCTTAGTGCTGTCCTTTTAATTTTCACTTTAACCTAGCAGGTGCTAGAGGTTGCATTGCAAACCAAAAGATGCAACCAACATGACACGAGAAAGCTACCTTGGTAGAGATTACGAGGACGCTTGATCCTCGAGCGATTTGATGTACTTCATACACCCATTCAATTTCCTAATGCGTTGTTTATAAGGCAGCCGTTTTCGTACTAAGCCGTCTGAGAGCTGTGTCCGTTGCATCTACCCAATAAGCTGGGATATATCGTAACCAATCAACGTCTCCTGTATCCGCCCAATCCAGTCAGCCCTTGGGCATAAAGAATCACTCCCTATATCAACCGAATCTTCGGTATGATACCAGCTGGAATTTTTGACAGTGAGCGTAGGTTCTACTCTCATACATGCCTGGACTTGCGCATTTGGTGACCCAGGATGCCAGGACATCTTTGTCCAAAAAGGAGATGCTGTAGATCTGATGCCTATCCAAGTGGCTGGGGCTCATTTGTTAGAGACGAAACGCAGGCCTTACCCTAGAATGGGCGAGTTCCAGCCCCTTAAGGGATTGGCAAACCAGTGAATCACAAAGCGAGTCTTTGGAGAAGTGGTGGACGTCTTGCCGGTTCTCCCCTTTGTTGACCAAGCTTAGCCTCCCAATGTTATTTTGTAAGACGGTCAACACCAGCGAGGACTAGCCAGCCCTAGAAGTAAGACCTTGGATTACTGGATTGTGATCCATGAAAATCTGGATAATGCATAGACAGAGAAACCTTGTATCCTACGTAGTTTGGCAAGCGTTCATATCGAGCTTCATGCCCTTGGCCTGTGCCCAAAGTTTAGGAGTCCTAGCTCCAAGTGCCTTTCCGGCTCGTTGCAATAGTTGTCTCATCATCCTCTGTTCCGCTGCTAACGCAATGTTTTCATGAGATCCAGCTGCATCGTAATAGATACCCTCAGGGTCTTGTAGATTTCAAGGAACGACAAGAGAGCAACGGTAATTGGGGTCGCCTTGGCTTTGAGAGTCCGACGTGTCGGGCCACCCGCTAGAGTGTTACATCTTTGCCACAGTTTCCTCCAATTCGTGGTTTTGTTGATGATACGCTTCCCGAACCTTCTCAATACTAGGTCGTGGCTCCATGAATTGCTATTTTATTTCTTCTCGATTCAGGTCTCCCACGCTGTTCATTTGAAAGAGCAAGCTCTTACAGGCTGAACAATTCTGGCATAAATGCTTTGAGCATTTATTGAACGGGTTTGGTCCTGGGCAGAGGAAAGATCTGTAAGGGGGTGAAGAAGTCTCTTGTCTGCCTTTCGGTTCTCATCGGCATCGGCAATGATGGTAAGTATCTCCTTATGCCGCTCGTCGGTGTAGAGGGTAGCCGATTCATTCTGCCGAGTCATTGTACTTTCGGTACCCGCATGCAATATCCTATTCTCCTCGCTCTGATCTTCGGTAGCTTTCCCGAACCGGTCCATTAACTCTCGCAACGCCTCCGGGATATGATTGATGTCGTGCTCCGTAGCCTCACTAAATTGCTAAAGTTGCTCTTTCTGTCGCACGCCTAAGAGATGGATATGAGCACATGCACAGCATCAGCCACGTATTTCCGGAGAGCTGCTAAATACTTAGATCGATTAGCCTAAGTGCACAGTCACATGTAATTCAACTCCTGGCGGAAGCCTGCCACTTGTTTCTTGAGAGCCTGGAGCTTCTCTTCCTCCATACACTTCTGATCGCTGTTCTCCAAGTCCGAGACCTAGAGCCGTTGTTCTATATGGCCAGATTTTCCAGGCCCGCCCTCAATTCGCCCGCCACTTCGACACAGCGCGAACACAGACTGTTTAGGGCAAGGTCTGTCAGACCCTCCGACAATTGCAGCCTCCCACTCAATATGCTCGAATCAATGATGATCTTTGCGAGTCGTTGTACTCTACAAGGGTACCAGAGGCAGACTGGCGAAGCTCACGCATCGTCAGTCGAGAGACGAGGCTCTTGACAAGTTTGATGAACTGGCAGGCGTTGGCGACTTCGCCAACGGCACCACCACCAAGTGATGCCATTGCTGAAGCCTGTCCCAAGGATGGTATGGACACGGGGAGGAGCCATCCTTCAAAAATGTCTCGAACAGATAATGATGCATTTTGTGGCTGTGAGAGACTGGAAGGCAGCTCACTCCCCCACCGACTGCAGACAGGTGGTTCCGAAGACCTTAGTGTGGTCGGGTCTTGGCGGATAACCCCGGCTTAGACCCTCGTGGTTGCTTCGGGGGCCATCCGCGCAGCTTCGGGTCTAAGTTTCTAAGGTTACCCAACATCTTACACATTAACTACCAGAACAACTTAATATTCTTCAAAGTAGCTTTAACCGGTCGACAGCTTTGCTATAATTATGTGGGGTTGTCATATCTAACACCACCATCATCTTTTCCGTACGATTAATATTATGGGATGCAGGGTCTGGTGTCGAGGCGTTCTGACTCCGCAAACGCCTCAATCGTGTTGACACTGCTTCTTTGCATGAACTCGTCATCTCTCGGCGCTGTCGTTGGCGGAGTCTTCTGGGAAAGAACAATTTAAGGATGGAACCTGACGACTTCGTGACTTAGCATGATGTGACCAGGCACCTTAGTAATGAGCAGGACTGGAAATTACACTTCGTCGCGTGTCGTTTTCCAGCACTGTTAAACGTTATCAATTAATCATTAAAGGACTGTCAGAAATAACACCTTATGCGCCGATGTTTATCCTAGGCTTGGTCTTCGAAATGGCCATAGTCTAGCCCATATCTCCGCCTTTAGAGCTGATCTAGTTCCCTTTGCTCGGGTTACAGCATCACGGTTCTCCTCAGCTCGTCTGACGAGATATTTCGCACATTCGCCAACAGAACCCCACACAGCATACTTGTACGCCTTAGGTCCAACACTCTCGCTTTTCTCAAAAGGAACCATGCCTCTTGCCTTTGCGGTCATCACCAACTCACAGCTCACCTCGTCCGCCATTCCCATCAGCTGGCCGTACGCCATCTCGATCTTTGGTTCTCCTCTCTTAACCTGCTCCATTCTCAGGGCTGTAGCCTTCTTTACCGTTTCATGATTATGACTCGCCAGCACAAACGCAGTTTCAGGGACCTTGTCAAGATCTGTTTCGGCCAATGGCTTCAATACATGGTTCCACCTCCTTGTGATCAAAGCTTCGGCGATACCATTATAGGCTCTATCCGTTTCTTCCTTGGAACTCCAAAACAAATGGCGGGGATCACTAGACATGTAAGCGCCCCTGACAAGCTTTACACCTAGTGTAAAGCTCTCTTGCTGGGCAGTCATGAGGTGCCGCGCAAGGTTCGCCGGAGTGGAACGTAAGTATGCTTGATAAGTGCCGTACACGGTGGCTTGACCAAGGCTTGTTTCATTATACCGTCTTTGGAACCGAAGAGTCCAAGCATCGATACCACGCTGGACAGCATCTTGTTCTGCATCAAACAGCAATCGAACACCTCTCGCTTTCGCAAGCTCGCATATCTCGGTTATTGCTTCTTCGATGCTTTTGCTTGGTGGCAAGGTAGCGGCAAGCTGATGCATAGCATCGCAGCCGGCACCAGAGAACTTCAACGCGATGAAGTCACCCTCTTCAGCCATCTCTACTGTCTTCAAGTTGCCTTCTTTCCATGCTTGCACGACGTCCTCATTGCGCTGTACCTCTACTTGTGTTGGTGCTGAGCATGCCTCTAATTTTTTATCTTTCTTGAGTACAATCTCTCTTCCATATCCCAAGATCACACCTTTGTATCCCATCTCCTTGAGCCCTTTGACTGTTCTCTTTACTTCATCAATTGTCTCTCCGGCGCAGAATTGTGCGTAGAATGTCTTTTTCAGAAGGTAACGAATCATGGGATTGCGATCTGGATTCAGGAGAGCCGATGATGAATTGGCGACGTAGGAGAGGACACGAAGGGAGGGCGACAAGAGCAGCGGATATGTTGACACCGCTGTGAGAGCATAGGAACGGAGTAGTACGGGAAAGGGAAGCAGAGAAAGTGGACGTTGGGGTCGAGGTCTGGCAGGTGATTCTGTCACGGTGGAAACTGATGTTATCTCATCTGCTGGTGAGGCTGTGGTGCTGACTTTCCGGAGCGATTGGGTATGAATGTGCCGGGACCGACTGGCGATGGATGGTAAGCCTTTAACACCATGTAGCAGCCAGCCCGGCCGCCGTGGTTGCATCATATCTTGAGGGGGTTTTCGATCAGTATAGAGGATAGGCTCGTGAAACTCAGCGATGCGTGTGCGATTTGAGAAGGAAGTGGGGAAGAAACAAAGAGAAAAGCCGCAGGCAATATACGATTATAGGATGCAAGATAGGGTTCGTGCTTGATGCGTGTGCGACACAAACAGCTATCTTGGTTTGCGGGGCTCTGTTGAGCATCAATGAGGCTCAATTGGAGCGAAACAATCTGCGGTTACCCGCGGCTTGATAACGGCACTTCAGATTAAAGCTGCCTGGGGATCGACTTTCCTCCCGCCGTTCCCGCTTCCTCCTTCCCCACACTACGAGGTACCTTGGGGACAGTCCTACTCCTAAGTACAACATACGAGCCACAATCTCAAATGCCGGCATAGACTGATATGAAACGTCACAGCCACACCCACAGCCTTATGATAAGAGACAGCATTCTCCCAGCGAAGAAGCCACAAGGCGGCGCCTCAAAACTTGCGCCTTTCATAGTGCTGGGCTCGTCAATGAGTCAACCGCACTGACACATTATCAGAGAACAGCAACACACTGACTAATCTTTTACTTTGACCTTCAGTCTTAGGCTATCTCTCCCCAAAGCACACATCTCCGATTCTACCCGCATATTCGTTTGCTCTACTTTAGACGTTGTGAATTCATAAGACCCTGCAACTACGAAAACCGCAATTACCCGACCTAGCAGTACACCTACAAGCCATAGTATGACGAAGCCGATAAGGCCGATACATAGTGATAGCCCATCGAAACACTCGGTACAGATGGACACAGCAAACTCTACCACATATTCTTTGAATCCGGAAACACACAAAGTAATTACCACCATTCGCCGATCACCACACAGTAAACCCAAATCATTGCAATCCAGTCACACCTAGCCAAGCAACAACAACAGATCCATTTCGCAGCTGATACGAACTCCCTAACAAAACAAATCCACCACCCCTAGACCCTCTTCCACCTCCCCTCAATCATCCAACATCGACTTCTTCCTCACAGTCCTCAAGCGCCATAGAAGGTCCTCCACCGTATACCACGGGCTCACCAAGCTCTCTATCTCCTCGATCTGCGCCTGCGTGAGCTTATTATTGAACGGCGGCACTTCCATGTTATGTTCGAGTTTGCTATATAGGTAGTAGCTATCCGGAGACAAGGTGCACTGTCGTGTACTTAATTGTTTGGCGGCCTTTTGTTTTCTCGTTTTGGGTGATAGGGGAGGAGGGACTTTGGTGGAGGACGCTTTTTTCTTTTGCTTCTTCTCTTTGGTAATTTTCTTTGGCGTAGTTTTCGTGGTTGTTTTCTTTTTAGGCGTGGGTTTCGCTTTGATGGGGGGCTTCTCCTCCTTTTTCTTTGGCGTGCGTTTGTGGGGAAAAGTAGTACTTTCTGGGGAGGGAGAGTAGCGTTTTGGAGCCTTGCGGACGCGGGAGGTTTTGATGATAAGGGATGAGGGAGCCATAATGGTGGGTGTGACTCTCTTTTTGGTAGAGGTTTCCTCCTTCTTTGGTGCGCGTTTCTGGAGGCGGGAGGAGGAGTTGGCTAGCTCCTTCTTCTTCTTCTTCTTCTTCTTCTTTGGCGGGCGTTTCTGGGTCCCGGCGGAGGATTTGGTGGTGGTTGTTGGGGAAGAAGAGTAGCGGCTTGGAGTACGGCGGACGCGGGTTTCTTTGACGATGAGGGATGAGGCGGCCATGGTTGGTCGTTTGATTACCCAGGTCAATTTGGGTATCAGAGTGCTAGGATGACGGGGAGGAAGAGGGTAGTAGGGAAGGGACAGGGGAGGCGGTATTATCTCATGGTGGGTGGTTCAGTGATTCCTTTGTTTCAAAATTTCCGCTCTCGGCCTTGGTGATGGTGAAGGGGTCTTTCTCCAATGAGGTGGATTGAGGGGTGGTGATAGCTAGCCGTTTGGAACCTTTATGGGAAATAGAAAAGGTGCTTGATTTGTTGTTGGTAGTGCCGCTTGCGGCATGATGGCAAGACGAAAGGTACATCGAGCTGTAGAATGTGGTGAGAGGGTCTACTGTCTCTATGGATGCCCGACTTGTGTATGCACGTAAAATTTAAAGTGAGAGTTCAGATCAGAATATGTATCACCTATGATACAGGATACATATAGAGTTAAATCTCTTCTCATCACTGTCCAGCGCTAAGGAAATACCTATACTGCATTCAACGAGTTTGGCTTATAATTGCCTTTTCAACACTCGACTTGTAAATGCACGTAAAACAAGAGCAGTAGTTCTAAACAGAAGGTGTGTCACATATGATACATATTGCATATAGAGCTTTACCACTCCTTTGCTTTATCCAATGCCAAGGAAATACCTACCTTACATACAACGCATCTATCCTAAAACGTCCTTTCTTTCCTTAACACCGCAAAATACCTTTCCTTAACACCTTAAACCACCCTCTACGTATCTATATGGCTCGCATAACAAATGCAGCCTTCCATTTGGTGGGGTTCTAACCTTACCTTACCTTACCTTACCTTACCAGGCTGTAATGCACGCTCGGTAATAGACCGGGTGACCACCTGCATTGCTTCCCCGGATTTTCCCCTTCTTCTTCCCCGGATTATTCCCTTCCCAGGATTTTCCCTTGACCTTGGATAGCAATCTGTAATGTGGTGTGATGCGAACAAGCGCTATGCGGGCCGCGGTATTACCTAGTTGCCTGAAGAACCTGTTCGCGATCAAGCTTTTGGGTAGATGGGGTGCATGAAGTATATTTGGAGTGGCAAATATGATGTGGCAAATGGGTGAGGGAGGCGTCAGCAGATCAAGGGAAGGGAAAGGTTGGAGAAAAGTATCGGACGGTCACACTCTCCTATCACATAGTAGTGCTGCACATGATGTTTTTGAATTGTCCGATCTATGTATCCGGAACACATGATGATAATAATGGACTTTTTCCGTCTATGTAAAACAAGGAAGCGAATTCCCTCTCATATACCTTACCTAACAGATCAATCGTCAAGTGATCTGTGATTGCTACCCGGGGCCCTGAGCCTGTTTCTCAATGCCTTGGCAAGCTTCTAATTGGTCTGTCGTTTACTGACAATTATCTTCAATATGGACAATGAAAAAGCCTTCCTCTCACATCGAAGCGAATATTAAGAATTATTTCCTTCCCCCTAATGCCGTACCGTGAGCCGTAGCATCATCCCTTCGTGAAACCCAAACTCCATGCTGAACTTTTGTCTAATTCGGATTCCCGAGTAGGTAGTAGAGCACTGTTGCAAGACCCAAAACACAAGTATGTAAACCGAGGTCGCCGGAAAGTCGAATAGTGTAACGTCCACTCCACGTACGGTCGTCGAAGCCAGACTCCCGGGGTTTTGGCCAGAGTACTGTTCGAATAGACGCAAGGGGTGGCCGAATGAACTTAGTCGTTGTGAAAAGTACGTCAAGGGTGACCAGGAGGTAGCTCATCCTGAGAATCTGTCATCAGAGCCCCTGAGGCTCGGCCGCGCTGGTTGGCAGCGTTTCTCTCGTCCTCGCTCTGGCTCGCACTGTCCTCACCCCGGACTTCATTGCGCAGTCGCTCCGCCTTATCGGAAAGCTGCTGCACTTTGATTTGCTTACGCCACATGCTGTTGTAGCGCCCTTTCATTGCAAGCAACTCCTCGTGAGTACCGCGCTCTACGACCTGGCCCTTGTTCAAAACCAAGATCTGATCGGCTGTAGTGATGGTTGATAAGCGGTGAGCAATTACTAACGTCGTACGGCCTTGAGAAAGCTTGTCAAGGGCTAGCTGGATATGCTGCTCAGTCTCAGTATCTAAGGCTGCAGTTGCTTCGTCCAGAAGAATGATACGAGGGTTTTTTAGTATGGTTCTCGCAATTGCGACCCGCTGCTTTTCACCCCCAGAAAGCTTCAGTCCACGTTCTCCCACTCGTGAGCTGTACCCATCAGGAAAGTCCAAGATCTTTTCGTGAATGCTTGCGGCACGGCAGGCAGCGTAAACTTCTTCATCAGAGGCATCTGGGTTGGCATATTTAAGATTATACATTATATCTTCATTGAAGAGCACTGTATCCTGGGGAACAACTCCAATATGACGACGTAATGAATCAATGGTGATTTCCTTGACATCATGGCCGTCAACCTGGATGCTGCCTCCATTCAGGTTGTAAAAGCGGAAGAGCAACCGGAACACAGTGGATTTGCCCCCACCGGATTCTCCGACGAGTGCTGTAGTAGTACCTGGAGCGCACGTAAAGCTCAGGCCGTCCAATGCGGGTCTTCGAGGATCATAGGAAAATTTTACCTCGTCGAACCGAATTTCACCCTGGCAGGAAGGCAGATCCTCAGCAGTCGGTCCGTCCACTACGGTGGGGCGTTCCTTGAATAATTCCAGCATACGCTCTGAATTGATCATCGCTGACTGAATAGAACGATAGAAGGTGCCGAAAAAGTTTAATGGTTGTTGGAGTTGCGCCATATATGTAAGAAGGGTAACGAAAGCTCCTACCTTACGCTGGCCAGTTGTGACTTGATAAGCAGCGATAAAGCATGTGACCATAAGACCCAGTGTGAAGACCAGGTTTTGTGAGACATTCATGATGTTCAGCGAGAAAAGAACTTTGTATTCTGCTTTCTGGTAGTCGAACACGGCGTTCCGGAAGCGATTGAATTCGTATGTTTCTGCATTAAAGTACTTCACAGTCTCGTAGGACATCATTGAGTCGTTTCTATAAACCTCGTTAGCACCACTTTAGAAAATGCATGTAGGATCGACTCACTTCACCGCATCCTGTCGTCGATCCAAATTTGTCATCTGCCTTCGAATGTTGGCACGCCATTGTGCTAAGCGTACGGTTAGATAAAGATAGACACAAGTGACGACAGACACGACCAGAGCGTAGTAAGCATCAAACTTAATTAGGAAATATCCTATTGCAACCCCTAAGTCGATAAGCATGGGAAGGACCTGGAAGGTGATTTGTTCGAGGAAGGAGTTGATTGAACTGCCTTTGCTCATAGCTGAAAGAACTTCTCCGGTTTTTTTACCAAGATGGAAATCCAAGCTGAGGCTATGAACATGTTCAAACGATGCCGTGGAGAGCTCTTTGTAAGAATATTGGCTAATTGGTAGCCACAAAACTGAGCGCAGAGCGCCGAGGAGGCCGTTATTCCCTTGTAACAACCGGTAGAGAATGTACAGACATATTTGAAGCCATACAGCTCCTGGGCCATCCTCGCTTTCGCCTGAAAGTGTATTTGTGATAGTGCCAGCCTGAATTGGGACCATGAGGTTGACATATCTCTGGACCATAAGAATGGCAAAACAGAAGATAACAACCAGCTGCAGCCTGCGCGATTTAGCGGGCCATAAGTAGGGAAAGAAGAGACTATAACCACGGATATACTCCCACCAACTCTTTGATTTGACTTTGTCTGGTCTCACCCATCCTGGAGCATCTTGTTCCGCTTTATCTGACCTGGTACTACCGTATGCACTTCCATTGGCAGTGCCATTTTCTCTTGCGTGGCCGTTGAGCAGGCCAGTAGTCTCTTCCGAGCTTCCATTCTCCCGATGACGCGCTGCTCGCGCTTTGGACCAACGGAGTGTGACGAAGAGTGCATAGAAAGCGGTCAAGGCACAGAGGAATACGATCCGGAGGAGATCTACGAGGATCTCGACAGCTTCCCATGTGGTAACTCCGTGTCTGAGTTGACCTCTGCTTCTCTCGCCTGCCGTGGGTTCGCGGTGATCGGATGTATAGATGGCCAGAGAGGCGCCAAAGAGGACTAATTCTAAAATGAGACCAACGATCCATGTACAGCAATGGGCCGCGGTTGGTGAAGGTTTTGTGTCGAGTATTGAGATGAGAAAAAGGGCGTACACGAAGAAGGAGGCAACAAGATAGATCTGTAATTCTGACGTCAGTCTGAACACCATTGAAATGGCAGGAGAGTTTGCATACCACGGCAGATTGACCACACCACCACTCATGCTTTTTGTCCAACAAAGCATGTACTATAACAGTCACCGTGTTACCTAAAAAGGTGAGAATGACCCCAATTGAGAGCCAATCGAAGACGAGCTTCCTCGCCGGACTGAAGTCAAGAACCTCTTGCTTCCCTCGCTTCGCTGATGGAGATATGTTTCTAGGCAAAGGCTTGCCTCCTGGTCCTGTCTGGTCCGGAACGGGCTCAACAATGTCATCCTTGGAAGCGGTCAAAACGCTGTGGACTGTGAAAGCCAGAAGGAATAAAACAAGGAGAACAAGAGGATAGGCATAATGGACATAGGTCAGGATAGCCTGAGCCGTATTATTGGAGACCCATGGCTCTGGTGGAGCCATGGTGATGAGAGAAGATTGGTTCTGAGGTGTTGAGAAAAGACTGAAGGAGAGCACCCAGAACGCCCGTCCGAAGCAGTAGGAGACTAGAAAAGGAAAAGCCCTGGATGATGTGCGGGGGGTCTATGGGTATTATGTTATGGATGAGTGGAGGCGAGCATGATTAATATCGTGGTGGCGGTGGAATGAGTGGAGGGGATTTCTAGTCGCGTGAGGTACTGGCCCGTACTTGGTCGAGGTGAATGTTGACTAGTCGGGGTGCTTCACAAGGTCGAAAATCTGAAGAATATAGTGGGACAAGAGAGTTGATTGAGTGCACGAGATACTTCCCGTGCTGCCTTGACGAGGTCAAGGCCACTACGTTAGGTACCTTACCGTTCGAGGTAGTGAGTAGTGAGTGAGGTAGTCGTGCTAAGTAGGTAGGTACTTTCGCAGCTTGCACTACCCGTAGTACATCCTCTCACCATCTCTCGACACTTTGAATTTCCGGGGGCGCAAAGAGGTTAAACAGGCCCGATGGACCCGGTACTTGCTCTTCCAATGATCACCACCTTACCGCGAACCCTTACTGGTAGTAGAGCCCTCTAACTTCATACTTTGCCCGTAAGCAGTTAACGCCTCCCGGGGCCTCGCAAAGGCCTACGTCCAGGCGACTTTCGATAACGAGGTGAGCATCTGCCAAGATTACTGTACATATCCACCGGATGCGATCGAGCTAAACGTGCGCAGTTGCATTCGCTACTGCACGTCCGACTGTACCTACGGCAATGTCACTGCTGTCGGCTGGGGCCACCATGCCGTGTGACAGATCTGCATCAGCCTCTTAAACCCATCCATGCTCTCCACCTGCGACATACTATCCTGACTCGCCCAACAACATGCAAGCCAATGAATCTAATAACGCAGCCGATTAAACATCCTAGCTGACAATGTCTGTAGAGGGTCTGGCCATCGGGCTGTCCCAGTGCTCAATCTCACCGCTTCCTCTAGCTTCAACGTCCGATGTCGAATAATTTTCTCGATGATACACGACCTCCTTCCCCTCCACCCGCCCCTCCTCTTCCTCCACAAAGATACGGTGGCTTCGCAGCGACTGCTCTCGCACGTTTGGCCCAGCCGTTCGGCTATGGCTCACGTCCTCCTAGTGCCAATGGTCACCGTTCACCAGAACCAAGGCCCTCTCGACTGACTGTGCGAAGAAGCTCTAGGTGGGCATCCATTTCCTCTTTGGCGAAAGGTCACTCTGCCTACCGCAGAGGTCCTGTGGAAGCCAAGAAAGCCTCCACTAACACATCGTTGATAGTCCAGTATCATCCAGAAGTGCCACCCACAAGACCGGACTTCCCATAAATTCCCTCGATATCTCTCCCGACCGAACCCACGCAATTTTAGCAGGGCGTGATATTCTCAAAACTATCCAAGTGTCAGATGCTGGATGCGCCG
The DNA here is from genome assembly GCA_000482085.2 of Cladonia metacorallifera KoLRI002260. Lineage (NCBI taxonomy): Eukaryota > Fungi > Ascomycota > Lecanoromycetes > Lecanorales > Cladoniaceae > Cladonia > Cladonia metacorallifera. The sequence goes on from KI911110.1 coordinate 1,023,757, forward strand.
AAGACTTCAACCTCCGAACGAAGATAATCGCTTACGCGTCGACTCACGATGCGTCCGGAGGAGTAATATCTGCCAAGCACAAAGATCAGCTGGCAGCAAATGATGTCAAGTGGTCACATGGGGGTTTCAGCACCACCATAGCCACGGCAGCTGCAAATGGGCAAATAGTTGTATACGATATAAATCGAGCTGGGGTAGAGATCGCGCGTCTACACGAGCATGTCCGGCAAGTCCACAGATTAGGATTCAATCCTCATCGAGCGGCGTATATGCTGTCTGGTAGTCAAGATGGTACAGTCAGAATGTGGGACTTACGAGATCTGTCTAGCGATCGGAGTGTTATGACTTGCCAGAGCCGTCAAAAATACATAGGCAATAGCGATGGTATCCGAGATTTGAGATGGTCTCCTACAGATGGGACTGAATTCGCCGTTGGTACTGACAATGGTATTGTCCAGTGTTGGGATATCCGAAAAACAGTTGCCCCCTCCCTCAAGATTTCAGCCCATGATAAGAGCTGTCATTCTATCGACTGGCACCCAGATGGCAAATATCTTGTGAGTGGCGGTGCAGACAAAAACATCAGGGTCTGGGATACATCATCGTCAAATCGTAGAATGAAACCATCTTGGGAGATCCGTGCCCCTCAAGCGGTTCTCAATGTGCGCTGGCGTCCCGCTTGTTGGCTTTCTGATAGAGAAAGTCCTGCAGCCTGGAGATGTACACAAATAGCAGCATCATATGACCAACAGGATCCAAGGATGCATATCTGGGACTTTCGCTCTCCTTATGTACCCTTTCGTGTTTTAGACAAATACGATACACCGGCAACAGCAATGCTTTGGCATTCGGAGAGTCTTCTTTGGTCCGTTGGTTCTGTTGGCATGTTTACGCAGACAGATGTGAAATTTACCCCGAAGACTATGGACCAAATAAGTCCTAACACGCTGGATATTGCACCCAACGGCAAGATTCTCTTTTTCTCGCAGAAAAGGGAACGAAGAAGAACATCCATCGAAGATGTGCTTGATAATTTGAGCAAGCAAAACCAGAGACGAAGCAGTACTGGCGACCGCCTCAGTGGCAGTCATAGTACTCTACTGGGCAGCTCTGAGGGCTTATCTGTCAAGAACCGTCAACGCAAAGGTCCGAGCTCCTTACGTTCTACAAAATCTTCGGCTGATACACCACCCTCAATCGGATCCGGGGGACCGATCCTTGGCCTAGACTTAAGTTTGGAAAATGGCGTGCATTTATCATCTCAAGTAGCCGGAATCGGCTATATAGAAGGACTCTTCGATGCTGATGCTTTCAGATATATTGCCCGCCACCAGAGGGCTCCCTCGCCTGTACCAGCCACCGATAAGACTTGTGACTTGCATCATGTACTGAGTGACGCCTTTCGTGCGAATTCGACTCTTTCAGCACATACAGGGCAATACCGGCTGTCACAGAGTTGGCAGATTCTAGCTTTGGCTGTGGATAATGAATTGTACTCTAGGGCAGTACATAGCTATCAGCAGCGTAAAACCCTCTCTTCGCCTAAAAATACCGTCAAGCGACGAGCCTTATACGCCACGTACAAAGCGTCAAATGAGGCTACGGACTGTCAGGAGGGCAAAACGACTCTGTCAGAGAACGAACAGCCTCCAACGCAGCTGACAACAACATCAAGCGGTCTCGAGGACGCATCCAATATGTCAACACCATTGGTCAGACCAGTGCCCGACGGCCACCCCGAGCACGATATGCCGATGGATATGGAAACTCTTCAATTATTGGATCCGACCTGGACCAAACAGCCGCCGAAACCGCTGACACCCATCTCAGGATTAGCTAATATGGCCAGCCCAGAGGCACTCCAAAATGATAAGAATCACAGTCCAGATAATAGTGAAGGGTCGTCGAAAACAGACGCCAAGAGCCCGGATCCATCTTACCCCCGTCAGCTACCACAGGATACCGGGTTCGTCGATATGGATCGCCAAATGGCCGAACGGCGAGCGGCAATCGGAAACTATCGAGCGATACCACGCCCGTTGCTCAGGCTCGATGATCCGACATCAATGGTCGGCTCAAGTCTGAATGTGCCTGCGTTTGGTCATGAGTCTGAGGAGAGCTTTCAATTATTGTCAGCTTCCACAGACAGCTCGCATCGTGGTCAATCGGTCATAGGATCTTTCGAGAGCAACCCCGACTCTCAAAAGTCGACATCCACTCCAGAACGCGAATTACCATCAATTAACGATTTATACGCTAATAAAGACCAAGAAGATGCATTAGTCTTCGACGACGAAGCCCAAATGCGGGCGCCCGGATCTCCACCAACTTCGCCCCCTAAGGCAGTTTCCCTTCAACGAGTAGAACGAGCTGTTGATTACGTCGAATCTGCCGCTTTAGCGGTAAGCCAACGTCCTGCTCATTCGCAGCAGCCAATTGTTCATCTAGAGGACATGGAGGAATGGCCAAGTGCTCCCCTGACGAAGATCGACGAGCGAACAACCGAGTCTGATGCATACTTAATCTCAGACTTTCTACCACCTGAGCAAGAGCCAGATTACTTTCCTCCGTGGACTGCAACAGCCATGTTCGCACCACTAACCAATTTTCACACCTACAAGCTTCATGATGCACAGCTACCGGCCTATCTCCTAGTACATCTTGCCCCTTATCTCAGCCAACGTTTTCCTTATGAACGGGCTATGTTGATACTGCTCCAGTATCATAGTCAGCTCGTATCGCTTCAGCTTTACGCTCAGGCGGCTGAATTGCGCAACCTTGCCCATCCTGACTATGCAGATGTGGCTGAACATGGACTATATCAGATCGTCCCGGGAGGCCCCTGGTGCACAGTCTGTCGCAAGCCCAGCAAAGGCGCCAAGCCTAGATATTGCGAACGCTGCAAGCAGCCTTGGGCTCAATGCCCAATTTGTAATGGTGAAGGGGTCAGCTCAATCAGGAATTCTGTAGGCCTGCTTGATCAAGCCGCAGAATCAACGTCCAAGTATCCGAATGGTGCCGACAATCTCTGGGGGTGGTGTCAAGAATGTGGACATGGCGGCCACTCGGGATGCTTGCGAATTTGGTGGGGTCTGGAAGAAAGCGAGGGTGCTTGCCCCACCGCTGCTTGCTTATGTGATTGCATGCCTGGGACGAGGCGTGACGAGATCATAAGGAAACGTGAAGTGGAATGGAAGCCTAAATCCGTGAGTAAAGACGAGTGGAAAGTCGGACCAAGTCCCGCTGTACAGAAGGCTAGAGGTCTTGTGGGAGGTCCAGGGACGAATGTGGTCTCAACACAAGGAATAGGTGCTGGTCGAGGGGCACTGAGCCTAGGCGCGGCGGGGAGAAGTGCCAGTGGTGGGAAGAAGGTAAGGATCGTAGCTCCCGAAGAGGAGGGCAGGAGTGGCGGCAACGACAGTAAAGACACCGATAAGACAAGTGTATCAGTATCTTAACGACATGAAGGAGTTGTATAACAGGGCATTGGTATTTGGAGTTCGATACCCAGGTTCAACTTTTGGAGTTATTCTAGCAGCAACTCTTGGAAAATCTAGCCTACATACCGGCGTCTGTAGCGAAGATCCAAATGGATTCATTGCTGGTCACACCCATGTTGGATCCTGATGTGAACTCAAGGTGTATAATATAAAGATAAATTAGTTGAGTTAACTAAGGCTTGTGGGATCTACGCTACGCCTCCAGTTCGATAGACCAGGCAACCCACACATCATCCGCAGCAGACCTTTCTCTTCCCGAGAACAGCTTTAATCTTACATTCGCATACTCTTGAGTACTACATATCTCCCAGACTGTTGCATAATCGAGACCTTCGTGTTTAAATATCTTGTCAACAGCCACCATTCGTTTCAGCTAACCACTCATCCTCAGAACCCTCACGTACGTCAACGAGGTGTATTATGCTACACAGCATATCCAGGACGTACGGCACCTAATGTGAAAAATTCGATATCATCGATAGTGTTACAATCAATGGCGTTATCATTACTTCGTGTCATCTGTTATAATAACTAGTGTTACAACAACTATGCAACACCAAATTCTGCTTCCGCGCCGCCTCAACAACCATCCACCACCAAAACCGGTACTCATGAGGAGGATAACTTCTTATCAGTCCCAGTTCGACCGATAAGCGAAGTCCGAAGGATGAAATGAAAGAAACCTTAAATAAGTTAGTGCACTTTAAGTGGCGAGGTTCATTCACTTTGCGGAAAAACACCAGCGTGTTAATTTAGATATAATTGCAATGTGGAGCGAGCGTATTCCCAGTCCTGCACGGCGAGAGCTAGGACGGAGAAGCTCTGTCAATGTACTAAAATACTTATCCCGAATATCTTACATTCATTACGAGCGCTGCTGAGCACGCATGTTCGAAACAACGACTTCGGGCCCGTTCTGCTGTGTTGAATTACAAGAGTATCTCCTAGACCGTTGTCTATGCTCTCAATGGATTCCTCTTTGGGTGGGTTCAGGGGCCGCAGCGGTGCTGGAACAGTACTGGATGCGTGTGATACATTGGTGGGAACGTCCATAAGAGCTACCTTGGCTACCACGGCCTTACATGTCCCGATAGGGCTGTTCGTCTCAAATTAGAACACAATGCGAGAAGTCTGAATTTCGTCTTTTCTTTTCGTTTGAATAGAAAATTCTGAAAGAATATCTTGGTTTCTCTTGCAAGGTTTTGGCCATTCCACTTCAACCAAAACTTATTGGGGCACTTCATAGCCACAGCCTTATTCTATTTGTGCACATGTAACCTTCTACTTTACAGACTTTCGGCGTGGCATTACTCATTTGTGGGAATAGTGCCGCCACAAATCGCACAATAGCACCATGAGAGCTGCATGATAGAATGGTATTGGTCTCCGCGTTCATACTCAAGGGCTTTTTGTTGGATGAATGGAAGGTAAGATAGGTCGAACCATAATCCCTGTTCGGGTGCATGGGGAGGAGCGGGTCTCCTAGTATGAAGAAGGCAGAGGAAAGGATGGGAGTCCTGTGTTTCCCTATTCACCCACGGATATCTTTTATTACTCTTGGATCTCCGTATCACGTAGCTTTCGAGCCCAAATTCAAGCACAAGAGTTCATATCATATCTCCTAGCCTAAAACACACAGTCCTAGGCTTCCTTTATGAAGAAGTCGGACACGAAGCTTGAAATGGATGAGGGAAGGGACTCGTCCGGCTATTTGGTGGGCGTAATACTATGTTGAGAATATATTATATGCAAGCTGGATAGATCTTAGGATTGCGATTCGAAGGTTTGGAGGAGTCGCGGGTGGAACGCATACGTGTCGGAGTGAAAGTCCGCTTTTGTTGGGAAAAGTGGCTTATGGCTTCAGTAACCTTGGGATGTGGAGCATGGCAAAGCGCCACGAAAGAGCTTTAAAGAGGCCAGAGAGCACAGTCACCTTAAATATGTTTTCTGGCAGGTACCGCATCTTGAGATTTCATATCACAAGGTCAAACTAAAGCAAAAGATCATTAAGTCCAAAGTGTTCAAATCCCTTGCCGCAGGTTTCAATAGGTGTTCTGAAAACAAGAAGAACTCAACCTATCGCCAAGTAGACTCACCTACCAGTTCCGAGCCACCTACCTATTCTAATTCAGAGAAAGATAAGCCCGAGGGAAAAGGAACGACACAGGCCATGCAACAACATGAGAATTATGTCCAAGTCTGCTCCCACGAACGGTTATCATTTGAACGATTTCAACGTATTCAAGATTTGATGCGCAACGTTAAGGATCGAAGACTGGATGCTCTTTCTGCTATGCTAAAAAACTATGAGAATATGCAAAGTGTTCAGTCTTTTGAATCTAGGATGAATTCCCCATCTATGTATGATTTCTACCAGATATGCAGACCAAAGGCACCGACTTCGGGACATATTCGTCTTCAAGTCCAAGCAGCATACAAATGCACTGATACTCGGGATGGTCTAGACCTGCTTTCGTTCTAGAAGATAGAATTCAATGATCACCAGTGCAATCGCGAGGCTTTCACGCAGATCCAGGACCTCCTTGAACCCTTTCATATGTCTCTGTGCCCGCACAGGAGATTACATGACGCCGATATTGTATCAAAGATTGTCTCAATGATGATTCCCAGCCAAAGAGATCCGGACCCTGTTGGGAGGCTAGAAAAAAATATAGAGTTGAGGCAATGCCAATCTTGCAATTCGATGTTCGAATTTCGACTGGAAACAAGGAGTTGTTTCGCCATCGTGGTGAAGCGGATAATCAAGGCAAAGACAGCAGAAGACGCATCATGGCTTGCCCATTGCAGCAGGACCGAAGACCAAAAGTGAATGGAGATAGTCCTTGGAGATAGGTGGATCTTGGATAGGTCTCTGTAATAGGGAAAGGCCACAGATATTTCAGGAATGACTTTAGATCAGCTGGTATAATACTTTGAAGATCATAACAGAAAGCCCAGCTCAGGTTTCATGCATGTGGACTTCGGCGATCCCTGGCGATGATGATATTTGATGCTTATATAAGCAGACTTCACTCCGGGAATATTGCACCCCTAAAAAGATAAACCAGATTTACCCCCAAAGCATCGAGCGATCAACGCATCTGCGCCATTTCCAGCTGCAAGTAAGATAAAACAACACCCTAACCGGTATGACCGTCCCTTGCATTCCGGATTCTTCGCTTACTGGCAGGCTTTGGCGGAGTGAATTGCTTCGAGCGAGTAGGAGAGTGCTGAAGTGCTCCTCTAGATTGCACGTCATTTGCGCAAATAGCGAACGAATTACAGTGAATACGATTACCCCCAGACAGCAGCAATAGAACTTCCTCTCTAGTGCTAGGGCTAGAGTGAAAGTGTTAAGCCATTGGACGAAGGGGGGGGCCAGAAAGCAAGGTCCTAGGACTCGCCGCACCAGTCCCGCATTGAAAAATCCTGCGGTGTTATTTTTGCATTACGAGTACCTACCTGGAGTACTTGCCCTACGTGCCCCACCATGCCCCACCCCGCCTTTTTTCTCACAAAAACACTCCTCACACGAACATCTCTCAAACTCTCCCATCAACCACTTCGACCCATCATACATCCATCAATCAAGCATTTTAGCACTTCTCAAGCAGCTATGACGATAAAGACCTATTTCGACGTCTCCTGGCAAGGTCCGGTCTTGGACCACAGTGGCAAGCCCACCAAGGAGATCAAAGGTAATGTCAATTGCCCCACCTTCGCCAACGTCCTGATTGCAATACCGTTGACGGCCTCCCAATTTCTATCTTTTCGCTGACATCTCCACAGACCAACAGGGCCGCATCAATTTCAAACTCTACGATGACGCAGTCCCAAAGACTGCTGAAAACTTCCGTGCTCTTTGCACCGGTGAGAAGGGCTTTGGCTACGCTGGCTCCAAATTCCACCGTGTGATCCCTCAATTCATGCTTCAAGGCGGTGACTTCACCCGTGGCAACGTCAGTAACACTATGATCGACACCCTACAGAGAAAAACATTTGCACTAACAATACTACAACAGGGCACTGGTGGCAAGTCGATCTATGGCGAGAAGTTCGCCGATGAGAACTTCAAACACAAGCACACGAAGCCCGGTCTCTTGTCAATGGCCAACGCAGGCCCCAACACGTAAGTTACCCGGCATCAATTATACCAATCAATCACGCAATCACATGCTGAACCTCATCCTTCTTCCAGCAACGGTTCCCAATTCTTCATCACGACCGTCGTCACCGGCTGGCTCGACGGCAAGCACGTCGTCTTCGGCGAAGTCGCAGACGACGAGTCACTGAGAGTCGTGAAAGCCATCGAAGCCACTGGTAGCCAGTCCGGCAAGATCGCCTACAAGAATGAACCCACCATTACCGCAGCCGGCGAATTGTAATAATCCAAGACGGCGGGCCTATTTATCAAAGGATATAATAGCACAAGACGACACTATTAGCATGTGGGCAGGGTATCAACTTGGCGGCTATCTGACAATCTCTCTATCTCTCTCTCGGAGGATGGCATATCTTGCTTAAGCATGGATTCTGACAAAAGCGAGCCTTGAAATATCCGAGAACCGATCCATCCATCAAGCATACCACACTCCACTCTTGCATCAGTGAAGAAATGCATTCTCTATCCCCTCCCCCCATCCCAACATCTACCCACCCCCCTTCCCACCCCCCAACCCCAATACCCTCCTCCCCCTCTCCCTCACAACCCCATCCAACACCTCCCTAACCTGCTTACACCCATCCACCCCCACCGCCAACATCCCCTCCACCCTCTCCACCCGCACCCTACTCTCCATCACACAAACACTCACCCTTTCCCCTGCCCCTACCGTGCCCACAGTTAGAAAAGGCACTTCGATCTCTTCAGAGCCGTTGAGGTCTAGTAATGGATCCATGTCATGCCCATCATTCCCTCCTCCTGAAGGCGCTACCGCTCCCGCCGGCGGCGTCAACCCCGCCGTACAAGCCACCAAATAATCCTTCATCGGCACCCCGGCATCGATTAGTGCGAGCGTAGCGGCGTTTAGGGAGGCAGCGAGGAGGGAGCCATCGAGGTTTAGGATGTGGATTTGTAGTGTGAGAGTGGAGTGCGGGTAGAGGTGGGTGAAAAGGGTGGAGGAGAAGGCGGAGGAGATGGTGTTTTGGAGTTCTGTTATTCGTCTAGGGGAGGGGTCAGTGGTGTGGATTGGTGGATTGGAGAGGGAATAAGGGATTGTTTGGAGAGGGAGGGAAAGGGGAGGGGAGGGGAGATTTATAGCCCCCCCCTCCCCCCTCCATCTCACAGAAATACTCAAACACCACAAACATACTCACCGATCCCCCCTCCCCACCCTCTTCCTCTCCACACCCGCAAACCCCGCCACATTAACCCTCACATCCACCCCCATCTCCTCATCTCCTCCTCTTCCCCCCCTTCCTCCCCCTCCTTTGACTTCCTGAGGTCCGCTTACCGTGCATAAAACTTTTGTGTTCCCCATTTCTAGATAGCTTGAGCCGTCGGCGGAGGCGGAAGTGCTGATCTGGGCGTGCAGGCGGCGGAGCTCGTTCCAGCGGCGGCCGTCGAGGCGGAGAGAGGAGTGGGAGAGGTGGTAGATTGAGGAGGGGAGGGGCATTGTGGTGGTTTTGAGTCTTTTTTTAGGGAGTGGGTTTGTTAATGGTGTGGTGGGGGGGGTGGGCGCCCAAGCGGACGGTTGGTCTGTGGGAGGTTGTTTGGCGGAGAAGAGGGTGGGGAGACGGGCGAGGTGAGGTATGGTAATTGGAAGGGTCGGGAGGAATGGTTATGGTTGAGGTGTAGAATTGGGGCGTGAGTGTTTGGGGAGTGGGCTGCGGAGGAAGCTCCGCAGGAATATCGAGTCTGTTTGGATACATACTCCCCATGAGCTTTTTACGGAGATTGATAAAGAAAAGTGGCATTCAATGATGTCCAATGAGGCGTGATTTATGTTTTTACATTCCGCTGAGCTATATACATCTGCAAGAAGTCCCATCTCTTGCGGCTATTGCAGGTCAACTATTTACAAAGGCCTTCCTAGCATCAAGTACCAGCCTCTTGGGTCCATTCACAGAGAACCTTGGCTCTCCCTCTGCTCTGTATAGTACATACTCTTCGCCCCTCCTCTCTTCTGACTGCACAATTGGCACTTTTTCGGCAAATATATCCAGGAAGAGTTGCTTAACGGCTAGCAATATCTCACTACCGTCTACTGAAGATGTAATATGCCCGCACCCAATCTTGACTCGAGCTTTACCAGCCTCAGCATTCTTCTCATTCACGAACGTGATGAGCTTCTCTAAAGACTGCATGTAGTGCATCAGATTGCCTTCTTTTGGGAACATGATCGGCTGTTCGTAGGATTTGTCCTTTGCGACTCGCTCATAGAGGGTGTCGCCAACGAAGAGATGGCGCTCGTCTTCGTCATAATACGCTAACTCATCTGGTGTGTGGCCTGGGGTATGCAGAATCTGTATATTCAAGTGAGGGTCGCTGTACACCTTCTCATAGTCTTCCGCCCAGTGAGAAACTTTGTAGTCGGGTACGGAAAGACCGAGATATTGGCATAGGGAGTGTTCAGCGAGATTGTCTTCTATGAATGCCTTGTCAAAAGAGGATGCCACGATGTGCGAAGAAGATGCTGGGAAGTGGGCAAGACCAAGGATATGGTCATAGTGGCAGTGGCTGCAGATGATTGAGTAGGTACTCAAAGCTTTTCCATCAGAGTCGCGGAGATTCAGAGGCTTTCCACCGTTCTCAGGTATTGGGTATGTCTCGATGAACTCTTTCAAGTTGTTCGAATTCTTTTCACGATGTGTACCGCCTCCACAACCTGTATCAGATAATACGACAAGTGGAGGGTCGTCACATAGCTTGACATAGATGAAAGGGTATTCTCCAAACTGGTCGCTTTCGACGATGAGGAAGGTAGAAGAGTTCAATCGAGAGCAGGAGAAGTAGGTCTTCATTTGTACATCAGTCTGCATTGGTCATTCGTAGAGCGTGGTGCAGTCACATAACAAAGCTGGTATTCGCAGTGTTGATTGGTGGATCCCGGCTGGCCATTTTTAGTGGGGAAGCGCTGAGGCAGTTCTGAAACAATGCCCAATTCTGAAACGCTCCTCACTCCTCACCTTGACGACTCCACTGGCCGCTGAGGCTCAAAAGTCTTCAGTCTATGCAGAGGCCACTTTGATAGCCTCTTCACGTTGGTCGCAGGATGTGCAAGGCACGCTTGCTGACTGGACCATCTGGCCCTCGAAGCTTGTCGCGTGCTTTGTGGCTTCATGGCTGTTTGCCACTCAGAAGCCGCGACGGCCAGTCGTGGGACAATCTGGGCTCACCAGATATAGATAAAACAAACCTCTGAGATAGGCGTCTCTGATGCGCACGCTCTGAGATTGGGTTATGAGACTCCTGTGTACGTGTTCCAGATGGCAGAAGTTAAAACAGCGTTTGATGGATCTCACCAGACTGGCTTGCGATTGGCTGTCAATCATCATGTGAAGCTCTTTGTTCTTTTGTCAAACGATACGTGAATAATGGCTTTCGCCCACCCCTTCTCCATGCTGCTCATGGCACGATCAAAAACAATGCCACCCTCGTCATTCACTTATTCACTGAATCCCCTTTGTCTTGCCTCACATCATTCATTGTTGTGTAAGTGACATCGGCCTCAAGATGCATTGTAGAGGTTAACTCTTCTACAATCACGGATTTCCTTCTTGTCTTACATTCTTTTGACACGTTGACCGTGACTTTTTCAAAACCTCCATAATTGTTTCCTTCTTTCTTCACCTAATACCTCCATAAGCTCATCAGCACTACCCATACCAAATCTATCAGATCACGTCCGTACAAGAGCTACGCAGGCCGTACCCTCACATCAACTTGTACGAACATATCGACTAAGAAACTCCTACACAGTCAAGCATGCAAAAGTTAGCAGCATGTGCCTTGATGGCACTTGCTCTCATCATCACACCATCCTCAGCACATTCATGGGTCGAGCAGATGATGGTTATCGCACCAAATGGGAGCTTCACAGGCAACCCTGGCTACGCTCGAAACAATACCATGAGAACAGTACCAGGCTTCAGCGATCTACTCATGGTCCATATCCTACCCGGTCAAGGTCAGCCCTCGATCGAAGAGAGGCAAGCGCCTTCTCCTTCCGTTGCTGCTCCAGCAGCTGGTACGAGTACTGCTTTTAGCGACACTATGAGCATTCTACCAACAGACCCGATGTGCAAGAAAACTCAGCAAACACAGATGCAGTCTAACGGCAGTCCAAGGTTACAAGCAGCTCCAGGTGCAAACATTGCACTACGCTACCAAGAAAATGGTCACGTCACTCTTCCGCAAAATCAGCCTGGAAAGCAAGCAAACCGCGGTACTGTATACATATATGGTACTACGCAGCCAAAAAGCGATGAGATATTTCTCGACGTGTTCAAGCAGTGGAACGCAGAAGGCACTGGCGGTGACAAGCGAGGTGTACTTCTTGCGACCCAGCCATTCGATGATGGTCAATGTTACCAGGTCAACAGCGGCAATATCTCTACTGCGCGTCAAGCTCAGTATCCTCATCAAGCAAATCAGCTCATGGGCACCAATCTCTGGTGTCAAAATGACATTCAGATCCCAGCAGACGCTCCGTCTGGCCAGCCATATACTCTTTACTGGGTCTGGGATTGGCCAACCATGCCAGGTGTCGACCCAAATCTACCTAACGGCAAGGCTGAGCTCTACACCACATGTATGGATGTCGACATTCAGGGCACCAATGCCAACAATGCCCGGAGGGACCTGAGTGAAAGACAAGCACCACCAGCAGCGTCTGCGTCGGCCGCATCAGGAGTAGACCTCAACAACTACGCTATCCCTAAATACTTGGCACAGCTCGCTACTCCTGGTGCACAATCCGCACAAGCTGCACAAGCTACACACGCTACTCCAGCCTCACCCATGGCTCCAACCAACGCTGCTCAATCTGCTACCGACGCCCAGGCGGCCTCCGGGTTTATGTCTTATTTGAGCACAGCTGTTGCAGCGGAACTTAGTAGTGTGGGCGCGTGTTCAGCTCCAGCTGCGGTCCCGATCACGGTTACTGTGACGCCGCCAGCGGTGACCGTCTATGCAAGCGCAGAGAGTCCCACGGCAATGGCTACTGTGGTGTTGCCCACAGTAACAGTAACGTAAGTAATTCTTCTGCTTTCTCTCAGTTCGTACTTTCATTTGACAAATTATACTTTAACACATATATCATGGGACAAAAGCTAACATTTCATTTATCTAGGGTGACTACCTCCAACGCAGCCTCAGTTCCAGCAGGTACTCAAGCTGCCGCACAAGCTCCTGCCCCTGTCGCTTCATCACCTGCTCAAGCCCCTGCCCCTGCCCAGCCTACCTCTATCGTCACTGTATTCTCGACTTCAATTGTTCCTGTTCCCGCACCCACAGTCCAAGCATCTCAAGTCTCATCGCCAATTGCAGCCTTGACCACCTCGTCTTCGACCGTTTACATGGCCTCGACCCCGGTTCAAGTAGGCTCTCAAGTCGCCTCACCATCTCCTAACACCGTCGCTTCATCACCGGCACAAGCCCCCGCACAATCCCAACCTGTGACCTCTTCTACAACATCATCCCCTCCATCAGTACCTCCTACAGTTCTGGTCTTCGCGCCACCAGTCACCTCAGGAACCCCTCCACCGTTAACGCCTGTAGCGTCGGCGAGCTCAGCAGCATCTCCAACTCCATTGATACCCTCAGTGGCTTCGAACATGGCCAATGAGCTCAGCTTTACTGGCCCTACAAGCGCAGCGACATCCTCAGTACCTCTAAGCATAGCCAACGCGGTCAGCTTTAGTGGCACCGCAAGCGCCATTCCCGTCGCACCTACGCTTTCCTCGTCCTCCCAAAACGCAGCCGCATCATCTGGGTTCCCAGCTCCCTATCAGAACGCCACTTCACCCTCAAAAAGCTGCTCCATGAACAAATGCAAACTCAAGAAGCGGTCGCTGCTCTTGGATAACCACGTCCACCGTCATTGAGCATCCGCTTCTTTCCCCGCGTCAACCCTCCTTCAATCTGAGCATTAGCGGTCTGGACAATACTTCCTACGATATGTACGAATTCATGTAAATAAATGAAGAATCCCTGGATATACAAAGGGTCGGATGGAGTATTCCCTTCTGATCGTATCACTTGCATAGCGAACGGCGTGTATGGTAAATGCACATAGCGTCATATAGTGTGGGGTGTTAGCACATAGATGTTAGCGAATAAATTTTCTTCGATGTCAATGAACAAGGTTCTACCTCTCTATGATGGACCCTCCATACTTAAATTGTATGTGTCCTGATCGTGGTCGTTTGATCTGTATGTACCTGAAGATACTAAATGTCATACCAAGGTGCAAATGTATAGTCAGTTTCCTAATGGAAATTGCCTGGGAAACAGCAGAGAAGGTGATATGTATAAATTAAAGGGGTAACTACTAAGGTAGGCTAAGAGGTAATGGGCGCTAGCGAAGATCAGATCTCGGGTATCTCATTGGATCTAAGATCGCCAGCGTGTAGTACGTCACGATGCCTTGTAGAGCTCTTGGGGTTTCTCTGTAAGGTAGTGCATTGCCATTGCTGAGCTGTATCTATTTTCTAGGATTTCAAGGTCGGTCAATTGTAGTCTCTTATACCCAGGCGCATGAATATATGCCACTCACTGTTCGCAGCGACGCGACTTCATTCTTTGTCCAAGTCTGACTGCGCGCCTCTCCTCAGACATCTGCGTACCATACGCACCTACCAAACCTCATCAGTCTCTAAAATGCCTTCCCAGGTCCTGGCTGTCAATGGTATTAAACGTAAAGTGAATGGCGTACCAGAAGTCCCTAGCAAGAAGCCCAAAAGCAGTGTACCCGCTTTCAAAGATTCGACGCTGGAGGAAGAGCATGGCATTGTGGACCGCGAGTTCTACCCCCCGGAGATGACGAACGAGAGATGTAACCAATACAAAGCCAATGAGCGCGAACGGCCCATAGAAACACTCTACAAAGCACAGCGAGAGACGCAGACCGAGCGAGACGCAATCGAAGTAAAAGATGCTGTGGTGCACTGGTACAAATGTGATCTGCGGACCGCAGACAACAAAGCCTTGCACCTAGCTTCGGAGAAAGCAAAGAGTAAAGGCGTTCCCCTAGTATGTCTGCATATCATCTCGCCTCAAGACTACAAAGCACATATGACCAGCGCTGTGCGGGTGGATTTTGTCCTCAGGACTTTGGAGGTGCTCAAAGAAGACCTAGCCCAGCTGGACATACCTCTCTGGGTTGAGACTGTTGAAAAGCGCAAGAAGATTCCAGATTGTATCTTCGAGCTTTGCAAGCAATGGGGCGCAAGTCATTTATACACTAATATTGAGTACGAGGTAGATGAATTGCGGAGGGAGGCTTTGATGACAAGAGAGGGATTGAAGAAGGGCATTGCCGTTACTGCGGTTCATGATACATGTGTCGTAGCTCCAGGTGAGCTCTCAACAGGCAGTGGCAATCAATACGCGGTCTATAGCCCTTGGTTTCGAGCATGGATAGCGCATTTACATACACATCCTCACCAACTCGATCTCTTTAACCCGCCAAATCAGAATCCAGCCAGCGCACGACAATCCTATAAAGAACTGTTCGAGTGCCATATCCCCGAAGCGCCAGAGAACAAGCGGCTCACAGACGAGGAGAAGAAGCGATTCCAAAGTATGTGGCCACCAGGTGAACATGAAGCCATGGAGCGATTAGCCAAATTCATCAAAGAGAAAGTGCAAGTCTACAAAGACAAGAGAAATTTTCCTGCAGCGAACAGCACAGCTGTAGTCAGCGTTCACTTTGCTGCTGGCACTCTTAGCGCAAGAACAGCCGTTGCGACTGCAAGAGCTGCGAACAAGGTAAAGAAGCTCGATGGAGGTGACTTGGGTATTATAGGATGGATATCAGAGGTCGCCTGGCGAGACTTCTACAAGCATGTCCTTGCACACTGGCCATACGTGTGGTAAGTCCTCACATCAACCCCTTATCAAACCCCCCACCCAACTAAAACCCCCAATCCCAGCATGAACAAACCCTTCAAGCCCGAATACACCAACATAAAATGGGAATACAACACCGACCTCTTCACCAAATGGACCCAAGGCCAAACCGGCTACCCCTTCATCGACGCCGCCATGCGCCAACTAAACCACACAGGCTACATGCACAACCGCGCCCGCATGGGCGTCGCCTCCTTCCTCGCCAAAGACCTCCTCATCGACTGGCGCATGGGCGAGCGCTACTTCATGGAGCATCTCATAGACGGGGACTTTGCGTCCAACAACGGCGGGTGGGGTTTCAGTGCCAGCACGGGCGTGGATCCGCAGCCGTATTTCCGGATCTTTAATCCGATATTGCAAAGCGAGAAGTTTGACGAGGAAGGAGAGTATATTCGGAAATGGGTGCCGGAGTTGAGGGAGGTGAAGGGGAAGGCGATACATGATCCGTGGGGGAGGGGGGTGAGGGTTAAGGGATATCCGAGGATGTGTGTGGATCATAAGGAGGCGAGGAATCGTGCGTTGGCTAGGTATAAGGAGGGGTTGGGGAGGGATACGGCGTGATTTCCCCTCGGTCAAAGATTATGATATATCAATAAGACAATTCTTAGGAGCGTGTCATAGATATCACTGTACGATGAACCTCAATCACCATATGTATTTCAGCACTCCTTATTCATCACACAAAATCTTGATAGAAATCTACTTATTCATCAATAATTTGAACATATACATATTGTCCCGCCCGTATCTGTGACAAAACCAATCCCTTAAACGATCCTGTCTCTTCATAGGCGACCTGCAATGCAATATCATCTGCGGCCTGCGTAAACCTGATCTTTCAAATCCCATGGTGGTAAGGAGAAGTGAAACTATGATGAGAGATGCAACGGACCAGCGCGAGAGGCGCGGTTCGATGTGATCTTTCTGTGTGCTGTGGCCGGGTGGGTGGTAGGGAGGTGGGGGGGAAGGGGGGGTTGGTGTATGTTGGGAGGAAAAACGAGAAGCGCAGACGTGGGAAGTATAGAGATTTTTGGGTAGCTGGATGAGCGCATTGAAGCTTTTTTGATGTTCGTTTTATAGCATGCTTCGACCAAAACAACCCCCCCCCCCCCCCCCCCCCCCCCCCA
>KI911110.1:1040799-1067658 GCA_000482085.2 Cladonia metacorallifera KoLRI002260
CCCCCCCCCCCCCCTACCACATAACATAACCTCTTCTCATCTAACCCACAATTAGCTTGCCCCCTCACAACATAAACCACCTCTAATCCTCACCTTAAACCTCCTTATCGCTGCGAGCTCCCACTCCAAACATTCTTCAACAGCCCATCCCTCTGCGCCAGCCTATTCAAACTATCATCCCCCTCTCCCATCGCCCTCACAAACCCACATAGCGCATAAACCTGGTTCTCACCCGTGTAGCGGCCGTTTTCATCCACTTTTCCAACGGAGATTTGCACCGAGGCGTGGTCTTTGGCTTTGATGATGCGGTTCGTGGCGGAGCATTTGCGGGGGACGTAGCTGGGAGGGGTGTTAATGGGGGTTGGAGGGGGGGAAAGAGGGAGGGAAAGGGGGAGATTTACAGGTCGACGAGCTCGCCTTTTTCGTTTTCCATTTTTAGGGGTAAGTGGTGGAGGAGGATTGGGGTGGGTGATGTGGTTGTGGATGGGTGTAAGATGGCTAGGGTATGGGTTGATTTCTGTGTGTGGTGGTCGCTTAGTGGCTTGGCGGATTCAGCCTTATGGGAGTGTTGGCTCAAGAAGAAAGGCTTGCACGTTTCGTGAAGTGGTAGTATTATACCTCTCTCGGTACTTGTCATTCGATATTATACTGCGAGTCGGGCTCTGTTGTGATATTTTGATATATATGATATCTTCTACCGTTTCTAAGCCGTATCCTTGATATTTCAAGAAAGAGATCTAATGAAGCCTCTATCTTCTACGACCAACGATCTAGCATGCAGCAACATGCCAAAAACGCCTTCTTGCAACCATGCAATCCGCTGTAAACCGCTCAAGCCGTAGCTACCAATGCCTGTATGTGTAAGAATGGAAGGTTAACGAGTGTCAAAAGTGACCCAATAGCTTATATACAGTCGTAAGAATAAGGAAGGTGGTCCGTCCAGGAACGAGATTTATCGTGTAGATGAGGTCATCGTCAATCCCTCGACCATTTGCCCCCTACTGGGCGCTGCATTCAGGGCAGCAGACACAGGTGTGCTCGCTCTTGTCGGTACTGCACTTCTGTTGTGTGCCATATGTGCCCGGACAAGGTGACCAGCAGCTAAGGCACTGCAGAGACTAAGTTCGCCCGCCAATGTTGTGGCTGCCACGATCCGAGCCAGTTGCCTTGCATTATCTCCTGGGTTTGTTGGATGTGAACCCCGGACCCCAAGCATATCGAGACAAGCACTTTGGGGTTCCAGGACCGTGCCACCGCCGATGGTGCCAACTTCTATGCACGGCATGGAGACGGATATTTGGAGGTTACCGTTCAAGCTATCTTGAATTAGTAAAAACCACGATATATAACGGTGGCTGTACTCACTTTCGCATTACGGTGATACAATTGCTACTCTCCACATTCTGCGCCGGGTCCTGTCCGGTGGCCAGGAAGATTGCGGTGACAATATTCGAAGCGTGTGCATTGAACCCACCAATGCTTCCAGCCATAGCGCTCCCAATCAGGTTTTTGCTCATATTGAGCTCGACCAACGCGTTCACGTCACTCTTTAGGACGCTTTTAACGACATCAGCCGGAATGATGGCTTCTGCCACAACACTCTTACCCCTCCCATCAATCCAGTTGATGGCAGCTGCTTTCTTGTCTGTGCAGTAATTACCAGAAACCGAGATAGTTGCCATGTCATCGAAACCGCTTTCCTGGGCCATAACCCTCAAAGCCTCTTCAACCCCTTTCGAAATCATGTTCATGCCCATCGCATCGCCTGTAGTAGTCTTGAACCTGATATAAAGGTAAGTGCCTGCGAGTGCCGTCTTCATAGATTGTAAACGAGCAAACCGGCTTGTGGAGTTGAAAGCATTTTTCATGACCTTCTGTCCATCGGGCGAGTCCAGCCACAGTTTTGCAGCGCCAGCTCTTGCCAGAGTTTGGAATCCGACACATGGGCCACGAGTCATGCCGTCGCCAGTCAGCACGGTAGTGGCTCCGCCAGCGGCATTGATGGCTTTGCAGCCTCTGTTTGTACTGGCTACAAGGACACCCTCTGTAGTTGCCATGGGGATATAGTAAGTCTGCCCGTCAATGACGAATGGCCCAGCCACGCCGACTGGAATCGGCATGTACCCTATCACGTTCTCGCAACAGGCGCCGTGAACGTTCTCGTAGTTGTAATCTTGATACGGTAGTTTCGAGTATTCCAGCGAATTTGAGAATTCCGCCGTTGCTGGCGTCCTCGCCACCATGGCCCGCCGAACCTTGACCGCTCGAGTCAATGAAGCAAGTCTGGTCATAACACTTTGGTCTTCTAAGGTCTTCTCCAGTGCATAGCCTGGGATTTTGCCTCGCACAGCCAGATCGATCAACTCTGTGTCATTGAGACGTGCAGCTTGCTTATTTTTCAACATCTGTTCACACTGTCTCATGTCTCGAGGCTCTGATCCTTGAGTGCCATCTACGGCAGCTACGTGACCATTGGCTAAATTCGTATCAACCTGCAAATGTTGCACAGGCTCGACACGAGTTTCAGGCCGTACCTTCTCAGCGGTCTGTGATTCTGGCTGACCTTCCGTAGACACTCGGGGCTCTTTAATGGTCCATCTTGCTGCATTGAAGAGGTACCCGTTGAGAGCGATGCTGACAGTCAGTGCCACGATGATCCATTTGCTCACGACTGGGTCCTCCAAACTCATGAGTACGCCCTCAACAACCCTTCCTCCAACCACATAATCTAGATAGTCCCTGTAGTCGCCTTCGGATATCGAACCGTCAATATCTTCGGAAGCGGTTGCATCCAAAGCTGAATAGAAGTCGTACTTAATCGGCGGTAGAACGGTGACTACTATATCAGACTTCTTTTTGATAGCCTCATGGTAAATCTCATCGAGACCGTTTTGCGCCACCTTGAAAGGATCCATGGAAGGGGGTGTAAGGACGTTGGACAGTCCGGAGACAGAAGTCGGCGCTGCATTTCTGTTGCCAGCTCGGAATGGTATAGTACACAGGTTCAACGCATTGATCAAGAGAAAACCCGTGACCATGAGGACCTTGAACTTTGGAATACTACTATCGCGTGCTTTCTTGCCGAAAACAGTGGGAGCACCGCCACTTATTTCTCCATTTAGACCTTGGCCTCCAGCCTTAGACCTTGACAGCTCGTCACTTGAAGCCACATTCTCAGCAACCCGTTTGCTGATACCGTCTTCTTGCAGAGCTCTACTCAAAGCTACATGGCGCTTTATCCGATTTATTTCGAGTTTGACACTCAATATGGCCGTGTAGAACGTGAAAAGCAAGATGGCGTCGAATAACAATATCCAAGCTGCAAGGAAGCAGAATTGTGTGAGCCCTCCCTGCACACCAGACGCAGCCCCAGCAACTAATATGGCGATTTCGATACAATAGTCCCTAATGATGTCGAAGCCTTTCTCCTGGACTGCAACCTGTAGAGCAGACTGGATATTGCTTGGAGCGCTTGCCCCCTTGGAGACTTCTGAACCAGTGCTAGCTTCTTGACGTCGCGGATTCGTTGCGGCCGACAATACAGCTTTGGTAAGTATGATCGGTTTTTCGAAGCCAATGGTGACCACGAGGAACGGCAGTCCTTCGGAGAGCAACACTAGGTTAATAGGAACTCCGAATTTTGTGGTTACGATGATGCCAAAAAGGAATGCGAACACAGATGAGATTAACACCGACGTAGCCAGCCAGAAGTTTGAGCCCATATCCCGCATCGACATGAAAAGAGAGACGAATGTCAGATGCATAGAGAGATAACCCAGAACCATGATGACGATGTCGAGCGACTCCGCGTTCTACGTCTCCTTAGCACCATTCCTGTTGGAAATAGGATTCTCCAACTAACCTTGATCAGATCTACGAAGCCAACCCAGGTACTGGCAGCTGAGTGACGTAGTGTACCCCGAGAGGGATGACCATTCTTTGCAGCTTTCATGACCCACGCTCTCCTATCCGTAAGGGTGTCTCCGGCGTCCTTATCACTTACCTCTTGCGCGTCTGCTATATTCGGTAGCTCTTGAATAGAAGCTAAGAATCCAGGTGCTTCGTCGTAAGGCACTGCAAAAGCCAATGCCGTGTCCTGCGAGATTGGCGATAGTGGATTCCAGGTCGTCGGTAAGGTCTTCACAGAACTGTTGCTTGGTATCGATACTTCGCGCGCTACAGGAGCATTTCGGGGGAAGGTGTTGGATAAAGAGTCAGGAAACACCAAAGTCATTAGCATTGTATGCTGGGAATTCTAGTGAGCCGTCAATGAAGTCCAGGAGCCATTGATTCAAGGCCGACGTACATTAGCAATCTCATCGATCCCACCATTATCGGATTGCCACTTCCAAGAGGTGTGTTCACCCAACTGTAATCTTCTCCCGCCATCCACAAGCGATTTGAGATCGGTGCTGCCAACATCGTTGCCCAAGCTTGTGTGATCGAAAAGACTGCCTTCGAGCAGGCCGACGTAAGATGTGCTAGCAAGCAATGCCACGAAGACGATTGTGTGTATAGGGTGAGTGAAAGCGTTGCGAGAGACGGACTGAAGTATCCGTGTGATTTGCCGGTTTAGGTAGCCAGGATTCGAAGGTACCGCATGATTGTGTTCATGGCGCAGCCGCGCTGGGAGGAATGAGGCTCCCAGCATGTTGAATGCTTGAGGATATATAGTAGAGAGGCGTGGATTCGGAGGGGTATCAAAAATTCAACATCGGAACTGCACGGTGCACACTAATCAGTCGAAGGTGTCAGCGAACGTTCGTAATGATTATACAAGGAGGCAGCAGCCCAATAACATCAGGCCTTGTGACACCGCAGCTTGCCTCACCTCGTCGACATGTCCCACAGTTGAGCGATCAACCTGAAGTGTACCAGACCAGGTTGGGTCTCGTCCGAGGCCGAGCTTAATTTGGCAATTCACAGTCCGCACTCCGCAAGCACTCGCACAAGAGCTTGCAAAAATCTCTAGCGCCAAGTCTACAGTGTCATAGGATTGCAGGTAAGGAATGAACGCTCATTCGAGCAGCGACAGAAAAAAAGATTCGTAGGTCGCCCTAAATTGCTCGCTCCCAACTCAGCTAAGGAAGGAGGGTACGGTAAAAAAGCTGACCGTCCAAGGTCCGCTCTGGGGTAAATTTTGCGAGCCAAGAATGGGCTGCAGCTGCCGACGTACTTCCGGCGGAACAAAGCCAATCGACGCTTATCCTGCTGGCACGAACGGTAAGCTTGCTTCTTAGGCTGTCTGCATTGTAAGGGCCTTCGGCCGAGTGATCTCTACTTCTCTAGTTCTGCCGGACAGAGGTAGATTTCCTCTCCTCCCATGCTGTCATCTGTTGGTTTACACGGGCTGCAGTCACCCAGTTCACGATTACAACACCGCGATCATACAGAGTGTGGCCGTGGGAGATAGTCTGCGTGATATATTTCTACATGTTTTGCTCCGGTCTCCATCTCTCTACGCCCTTTGTCGAGCTCTGGTTATTCATATACACGAGAGGTTGGAGGCATGGCTGCCGACTACCCTCGGTAGAATACACACTGATGTTACTTATTTTCAAATCCCAACTTTAGTTCAGAGATGAGCAGTCGCAGTGGTAAAGACGATTTATTAATGATACAGGTTGGTAATACACAAAAAGTCCACTGTTTTTAAGTCGAAACGCTCGGGGCGAATCGATTGCTGGTCTCTCGTCGATGTAGACGGAAGGAGGCAAAAGAAGTAATGGTATACGAGTATTACGGAAATTTGACCAGTATTGCTATAGGGACCACACAGACAGAGATATTGAAAATAAAATTGGAAGAAAACTCTCATTTCTTTCCAGTCTTGGCCTTCTTAGAAGGGGCCTTCTCTTCCTTCTCTTCTTCGGGGGCGCTACGCTTGTTGCCAACCCGAGAGCTCTTCCTCGTGCCCTCCCGCGGTGCTTTCTTTTCTTTCTTTTCTTTTTTCTCCTTAGGGGCTTTGGCTTTTGTTTCGGACTTCTTGCCAGTCGCTTTCTTGCCACTATTAGCTTTAGGCTTCTCTTCTTCTTTTTCACCCTCTTTCTCGCCGTTCTCCTTTACTTCTTCCTCCTTCTTTTCGTCAGACTTAGGCTGGGGCGCGCCCTTGGTGGGTTCGTTTTTGGATCCAGGCTCGTTCTCATAGCTCCCACCTCGTTTTTCGTACTCTTGGGAGATCTTTCCAGCCTGTAAGATGCTTCTTTGTTAGCATTGCATCGGTCTACTACGATGATGACTATGATGTTTCGCAAGCGACAAACATTGATCTCTCCTCGAGAATCATTTGAACAGACTGACGGCGACTGACCTTCCAAGCTGCCATTTGGCCCTTACCGCCTCCATCCTTATTCGGCATTTGTTTCACATCTGTGCAAACATCAAGCATCAGCTCAAGAATGCAATATCACGCATTTGTAGGCGCTTAATGGAAAGGTACCAACCTTCTTTCACTTCTTCACGAAGCTTAGGATCCGTTGGCTTTCCCTTTGACGATGGCATCGCGATTGTTATGGCGCGGGTTTTGGAAGGTGGCAAATGGGAAATGGGATTGTTGTGAGGTGTCAAGAGCGCGCCCATACCAGATGCATGACGAGCTACTGCGGGACGATCCTAAACTCAATCTTGGTCGGAAACATGCTAGTGGAGGAATGTTGTTCCACTTCCGGGTTGATAAGAGCAACAGCCAGACAATGAGATTCGACGTATCCAGCAGATTTAGTCAGCCGCTGACTCAAGTTCCTGGGCATCAATTACTAGGGAAGCGTCCCGGCAGTACTTCTTGCAGTGTGCTTTGCCAGTCAAATTTGGCGTTCTTAGAGGCCGGATACTCAAGAATCTCACTCATGGAGGTGATTGGTAGGGAAGAAGACGCCCTCATCATCTGCATGGGAGACGACATGCGCTTGCACGGTTTCAAATAGTGAAGTAAGGGTCCCTAGGACGAATTTGATCCTTTGGCCTTCTGCAGGCCCAAAACCTGACAGAGAATCTGGAGACCAGCAGCACGTCGTTTAGTCAAGGAAGGCTCTTGACTTTTCCACTTCAAGTCCACATGTAGGCCCAAGAAATTGACCAGAGCATCTGGAGACCACCAGCAAGTAGTTTCGTCAAGGAAGACTTTTGACTCTTTCCACTTCAGGTCCATGGGACTGGATTATCACGATCCCCAACTTCTCCATCTTTTTCTTATATGCTCCCCAGCCTTGCTCCCCAGCATCGACACTTCTCGTCACATCTTCAATCACATAGACCTCAAACCCTTCTTTCTTCGCATCAATAGCAGTGCAACCAACACAGTAGTCTCCAGCCAGTCCTACGACGTAGACGTGCGTGATACCAGCCTCTTTAAGTCTATCTGCAAGATCAATGCTAGCCGCGTCTGATGATTTGTTTCCAAATACATCTGCGAATGCGGAAAACATTTCGAGTCTTTTATCTCTTCCCTTCTCCACTATCACATCAAAGTTCGAAACGTCTATCTCGGGGATGATTTCGGCGCCCTTGCTTCCTTGAACACAGTGTACCGGCCATATTGGTATCTCATGCGTTCGCGACTCGTTGCCGGGGTCATGAATACTCACGGAAGACTCGAAGGGTTTATTGTTCGGTGGACCATGGGAGGTATGGAAGGATATGTGATCCTGAGGATGGAAATCTCTGGTGGCGACTTTGAGAGCGAAGGGCATCGAAAGGAGGATGTTGATCAGTGGTGCTATGTCCCGACCTCCAGCTATTGCGAGGGAACCATCCTACAACATCAATGAGTAATCTTCATCAGCTCAAAGCAATCTAATGCGAGTTCCCTCACAGGTGGACAGAAGTCTTCTTGCATATCCACCACCAATAATGCAGGCTTGAAGGAGACTTTGGCGTTTGAGGGGGCCATCCCATCAGACTCCTACTTCGTAAGCTCGTCCTGCTAAGCAAGGAATACTGTCATAGCCGAGAGAGTCGGATAACCATTTCCCGTTTTGAAGCCCCGCATTTGACTCTGCCCGGAACGCTTTCCGCGCGAACTATACGGGGCAATATCGATTCATTTCTATAAATGGTCTGATTTGAATGGGCTTAGGATAGATGACAGTGAATATGCATCTATCTATATCTAGGCCATCGACTATGGCAGGTTTCAAGAGTTTCTCAAGTAGCTTCCATTGATCACAATACATCGCAGATAACCAGAATATTCAGACAGCAGAGCCTTGACGTTCACTACGCAGTCTCAAATGGACCATTAACCTGAATTGTTCAAACACGTTAGAGAAACCAAATGATCTTCAGACTTCAGCCCGTCGCACCTGTCTCTTGAAACGCCCACCGAACTGACAACGCATCACTTCCTGGAAGTGGTTGAAGCGGTTTTTCCATCGGAAAGAGGTCGAAGAAAGAGTCAGGCGCAATGCCTGTCTCTCCTGTGCGCTTTCTCCATGGCCGCCAAACATGATAACCATCGGTGGTCGAATCAAGAAATACTTGGTCGGAGACATCTAGAATCTCGTTTGCCCACAGAGTAGCGAACCTCGCAGTGGTGTGGGTATAGATCGAGTCGGAGCGCACCTCCGCTTGGTATGGATAATAGGGCTTCAGACAGTAGCAGGGCGCTAGGGCCTCCTTTCCAGTCTTATTTCTCACTCGCCACGTTGGTCCGTAGGATGTCCACGTTGATTCGGAGAATGTTACGACCTGTAGAACCTCGTCTTCCTTAAAAGACAGCGCATGAGGGAAATTACGATATGAGCCGTGAGAATTTAGTGCTATCGCACGACATGGGTAGCGTAAAACTTCGGCCAAGAACTCTGATTCTTCTGAACTATCGGCGGGCTTCGTGCTTACATAAGCATGGACGTCCAATCCTTTATCCACTGCATTTGAAGCGGCTTCCACAGGCATGAGATCATCCTCCAAATGATCGTCAATGATTCTTGATACTCGTGAATAGTCAGCCTGCAATTCTAGAGCCATAGCAAAAGGTCCTTCACGAGGGTCCAGGATATTTTGATAGTACGAGCGATGCCCATATAAGCTGAGGATAGAATCCCGGGTGGACCGTGCCGAGTCTGCTGTATCGACAACTCTTATAGACATCCTTTTTACTGCCGGATCATTGCTAGAGTCGTTGGGTATCATCATTTCCTTTTCTAGTGTTTTTAATCGTTTGACCCATCCGTCGCTCTGGATTGAGAGCTCTTGTATCATTCGATCGTTTCTAGAGCTGTGTATTATCCATCTTAGCCTAAGTCCCACCAAAACGACTGCAATTAGGTTTACCGATCCGAATTATGTATGCATTGCATAGTCATCATCAGTAGCATATTGGTCTTGACGCTCTCTAGCCTCGCGCGAATATAGTCCAATTCCGTTGCAGTGAATACCCATTGAGCTTTACCTCGAAATGTCAAACTCCGCACTGACCCAGGTCTGCTATATAATTCGTCCTTGTAGGTGTTGAGCTCGGAGAAGAGCTCAGTGCATTGGTCCAGTATAGTCATGGTCACCGAGTGAACCCCATCATCTGCTTCCATGTGGTCCTTCTCTTGAAGACGGTGCAGTTGGTCCAGGACGTTTCCTAAGATACCAACCTCGCGCCCGAAAGACTCAATCTGTTTCCTAGCATTCTTGTATTTGCTAGCAATGTCTACCACGGCCTTTGACAGCGTGGCAGCGGTGCCTATTAAACCGACAATGGCAGAAGCTTCGCCAACGCCCGCCATCACACCACTGCTGGCATGAGTCGGTCCCCTCGACGCTTGCTTTCATTGATCAGGTAAGGTAGCAATAGCGATATCAAGTCAGCCTGGTTGAGAACAGGTGCCTGATGGTCCCTGGAAAGCCTAGCCGAGGAGTGCATTAGTCGTGGGGCAGTGTCTCCGAGCTGGCATTTTGCCGGCATCGGCGACAGAACATGTCCACGGCGACCTGATATGGAGATATACGGAGAGCATATAGATTCCAGCAAGCCATAACTCAAGCGGTAGAGTACTCATAGTAAGTTTGGTTGTAATCTATGAAATCGGCTAAAACTACCTAGCGCAGAACGTTGACATTGGTGCCTTAAGTAGGCACCTCCGTAGCGTTGCGGAGATTGTTCGGTCGGTCAACTTTAATTGAGCTCTGGCAACGGCCAACCATCATCACGACCCTCCATTAGTCCAGATTGGTAAGGACTGGCCTGGCTATCCTGGAATCCAAAACATACGGTGTAAGCTGCAGTTCACGATAATGTCAGGAAATGTTAGCTTTATGAGATCATCCAGACCATGGCGCCACCCTTGCCACAGGTGTTGTGTATGTGTATGTGTCCTGAAAACTATCAGAGAAGCATGTTGCCCACCATAACACCCATACCCCATAACCCCACCAACCAGCAGTGAAAGCTGGATGCGGATTGCAGAGGGAATTGTCGCAATCCCGTGGCAAGCCGAAACAATTCCATATGTGCCGATTTCCTATCGATTGTGAATTGCGGGACGTGGCTGTAATCACCATTTACGTCACAAATTCCATGCCTGCTAATGCACAAAAAATTCTTGTGCCGTACAATTCCCATGCAGCGGAACCATGACAAGGATGACAGCTCTTAGGATCGACACAAGCGTTCCTGTCTGTTGGGCCTTGGCTAGGGCCATGCTCGGCTTTGATTGGACTCCTTGATTCACGTCACTCACATAACTTAAGTCATAAATCTTTCTTAAACTTGCTCACCTCCCTCAATTACATACTGCTACTGCAACACTCTTCATATAAGACCCCCCGGGGCCCCGTGCCCACTGCTCGTTGCACACTGCACGAGGCTCTCCGCTTACTGCATCGTCAACACTTCCCACTTCGAATTATCTGCAGACTTTACGACTAAGGTAGTCACAAGAACGTTGGAGCAAAAATGCCTCACCAAGACATTGTTGAGCTTGCTCGGATCAAACATCGCTGCCTGAACATCTTACCCTTCACCTCTCTCCTTTCTATGGTCACATTGGTTGTTTACCTTGGTTACCGTATAAAGTATCTCCTCATCTCCAAGCCACCGACTAATGATCCATACGAACACTGGAACTCATGGGTATATTTCGTCGCTGAACTGGGTCTCTTCTGTGAGTTGCACCTTCTAGACGAAAGTGTCTCTGCTGTGTGAATTTCCCCACTGATCAATCCATTCATCAGTGCCCAATTTCTTTAACCACTTCTTGAGATGCCTCGCGTTCGGAGGTCCTGCGAGTTCTCAGCATCTTCGTCTATTGGACGAGAAAGATTCCCCTCGAGTTGATCTCTTTGTCACATGCGCTGGTGAAGACGTCGAAACCATTATGAATACTACAGAAGCTGCCTGTGCACTCGACTACCCAAATCAGTTCTTAAGGGTCATCGTTCTTGATGACGCCGGTTCGGATGAGTTGGCCAAGAGGATTGAAAAGCTAAAAAAGTCGCGGGGAAACGTATACTACACAGCGCGCCACAAACCTATCGACCACCATTTCAAGGCGGGTAATCTCAATCATGGGTATAAGTTTGTCGAGACCCTTCCTGGTGGCCCCGCTGAGTTCATGGCCGCCCTCGACGCGGACATGATTCCGGATCCGAATTTGCTACGTGCACTGCTCCCACACCTGCTCAAGGACGACAAGTTAGCCTTAGCTCAGCCTCCCCAGGTTTGTGTTATAATTTCTGTTGGCGAATGATTTATTCTGGCACCTGGATTGAATAGGAGGCTGACTGTGATATAGCGATTCTACGACGTGCCTAGCCATGATCCCTTGTTACAAGGCCTCGACGTTAACTTCAAAGTGACGGAACCTCTAAAAGAAATGATGGGGTCTACTTGGTGCGGGGGATCAGGCTATCTGATACGACGTGCTGCTCTTGACGACATTGGAGGCTATCCTGTCGGTTCGGTTGGGGAAGACATGTACTGCAGTAATATTCTTCTTGGGAAAGGTTGGAAAGCCATTTACGTGGATGAAGTATTGCAGCATGGCCGAGTCCCTGAATCCTACAAAGCACATGTGAAGCAACAGGGCCGATGGGTATGTCGTTAACGAAGGCCTTAATTTACCATGGACTCGTACTGACTATGG
The DNA here is from genome assembly GCA_000482085.2 of Cladonia metacorallifera KoLRI002260. Taxonomy (NCBI): domain Eukaryota; kingdom Fungi; phylum Ascomycota; class Lecanoromycetes; order Lecanorales; family Cladoniaceae; genus Cladonia; species Cladonia metacorallifera. The sequence goes on from KI911110.1 coordinate 1,052,871, forward strand.
TGTTATAGCACGTGGGTCGTGTGCAGACCGCAATAGCTATGCAGTTCTACCTTTTCGGCGATCCTAGCCGCAAGATGGGCTTTCGTCAACGTAGCGCTGGCCTCGTCTACGTTCTTCTTTCATTCTCCCATATATTGACCACCATAGCCCTTGTGGCAATACCTGTTTCCTTATGGTCCGGAAGTCCTCTGGTTGTGTGTCCGAACGAAGACAGCTTGCGTAATCTCCTCGCCCTGGCAATTGCAAGTATTATGAGTGAATGGATGGACGATATAGTTGTCTCTCTTGTGACAGGTTACAGAGTCGCGGTTGCAGAAGGCCACGCCACATACTGGATCGCCCCTTGTAAGTTTACGCCCGCCTGTGAGTCCGAAGCTTCTACTAACAGCCCATAAGACCACGCAATAACACTCATTGGCGCTTTCCTACCGAGCTGGCTTCAAAAGAAGAAGTTCTCGTTCACGCCGTCTGGATCGAGCGAGGGGAAGAGCGAGCGCGATAGCACTAGTGTATCTCCGATGTTCCAGAGGCTGGCGGAAATGTTCTGGGACAGTAAAATCTTTCTCCACCTCATCTACTTTACTGTTTGTTCTATAGGAGTCGCACGAAGCGCTATCCTGGTGGCGCAGCACGAGCATGACGCCAACAATCCCTTGATTAAGGATATCATTCTACATTTGGGATGGCCACCCCTCCTCTGGATCGTCATTCTCAATTCCATCGCCGTACCAATCCGTTATGCCGTCGTGCCACCAACGGTCCCACACCGCGAGCAACTGCTGAAACGAGACCCAGTGCTCCGAGCATCTTATCCTGAATCTCAAGAATCAGGTCCGGAAACCTCGCTCATTCTCAGTCAGGACGTGATATACACATTTTGCATGGTGTATGTGTTAGGCCTGTTAATCTACGCCTGGAATATGTCAGTCTCGTCATGCCCAACACATCTTCCTTACAACGGCGACATCCTCGGTTATGCTACGAGCTATCCTGTGGATCCGCAAAGGAGTATGGCTGACCTAGGCGCTGCAGTTGGCCTATGAAATACTAGGAATCCCGAATAACCAGCCGTTCATCGAAACGCGTTACGACACCGCTGCTTGCATCTTGCACCTTCAACTTGACCTTTTTCATAGACTGTTTGGCGATGAGATGAGATGGGGTTATAATGGATGGATGGATTATGAGAGTATGGATTACATTTCTTCTACTGTTAAAGCTTTTTGCAATTGCTTATGACCACCTTGATACACATGATACATATGATACACATGTACACATAGTTAAATCATTAGCGATCCATAGTCTCCTGCGTTTGATTAGCCCCTAATGAATGCTTTTTCAGAGGACTGGTTCCTTGATACACATGTACACATAATTATATCATTATCGACTCATAGCCAGCCTCTTGCGTCTGATTGGCCCCTAATTGATGCATTTTCAGACAATATCCTTGGTCGATGAGGCAATGAGCCGGCACATCTTCTCTCTTTTGGCATGATAGAATTTTCCACATACGGCAACAAGCCAAATCCATCTAATTTTTTTAACATGATAGATGAGACATTAAGCCAACACATCTCCTCTCTTTTGATAGAATAAAGAAACCCACCTACCATGATCTCTCCAGCAATAAGCCAAACACATTTTAGTATGACAAGTCAACATATTTACTCTCTTACATTATCAAACATCCCACCTACCACGATCGATTGAGCAATAAACCAGCCCATCTCCTCCCCTCCAATCTTCCAATCCATCCCACCTACCTACCCTGACACAAAAACACATAATTCCACTCCCGCCCCTTTTTCTCAAGCATTCTCATCAAAACCCTACTTTCCGCAACCGCAAAACTATTTGACTTAACACCCTGTGAACGGAACTAGCGTGCCATCCCAGCTGTGCTGAAGAGGAATACCATATGCTGCAAAGCTTTTCAATAACTCGGGTAGACCCACCGCTGTGAAGAAATACCTCATACTACAACCTTTCATCAACATTCCCAGGCATATTCTACTATATTACGAGCTCTGCATACCCGCTATTCCCTATCGTATCTCGGTGAATTTATCGTATTTACATTCTATTGTTTGAGTTATGTTTGATATGTGTAGCATTATAAGGTAGAAAGGTATGGTTGGGTAGTGTACATTAGCGTAAGTATATAAGAGAGGCGTAATAGTCTATCTCTTTGATTAAGCGTGCTCTACACGCCATATTGTAAGCGGACATGAACCCAGAAACCTCATACACGCAAAGTGGGTATCTTATTCCTAACACCAAACCCCCAAACCCCGTCCCCATCCCATCCCAAACGCCGCTCCCACCCCCTATTCATACACAATCCCCTTCCCAACCCAATTCCTCAAAACACCCTTCTCTCCTCCCCCCTCTCAATCCTCACCAAGCCCCAACTCCTTACGTCTCATAGCATAGTACCTCTCCAAACACGCTCTCCTCCTCTCCCTCGTCCACCCCTCCACCACACACGCAAACTCAACCACGTCTTCAAACCCAAACATCTCTGCCAATTTACAAAGCTGTCTCCTTCTCACTCCCTCTGGTGGATGGTATTGCCATTCAATATTCTCAAGCACATCATCATCATCATCGCTACTACGGCCTAGTTCCGCTCCATCCACGTCTGTAGATAGTCGTTTCCTTTTCACAACAATCGGCACCCGTTCCTGCGTGTCGGCGAAGACGTGCTGGCCTCCCACGCCGATGTCGTTAGCAGCTTCCTGGGCGCGACGGGAGAGGGATGCTTCGACTTTGGAGGAGCCGATGACTTCGCTGTTTTCGTGGGTGTATTCGACGCCAGCGTTAGCGAGGATGGCTTGTACGGGGTCGGATTTCTTTTTGTTGAAGGAGTGGGCGGGTTTGCGGCGAGTTTTCGTGCGGCTGCCGGCGGCTTCTTCGGCTTCGGTGACGATGAGAGCGGCGAGTTGGGACATGGCGCTGGATTCTTTGGCGTCGGTGTTTGTGTTGGTGGTGGAGGTGGGGCTGTTGTGGTTGGCGAGGAAGGAGTCCGAGTCGTCGTCGAAGTCGTTGTCGGTGGGGTGCTCGAGGTCGACGCCGATGATTGTGACGCCGGCTTTTGATTCGGCAACGTTGGTTTTGTTGACGATGTCTCTTAAGACCATCTTTTCGCTTTGGAAGGAGAAGAGGTTTGCCAGACCGAAGATTTCGCCTTTTTGGTCTTTATTCTCTTGGACGCCCTTGAAGTAGCGGCGTTCACTACTTGCGGTGTAGCCGATGTTTGCCTGCTGCTGTTTGTAGATTTGTCGAGCGTATACAATCTCTTCAATCGTGCCAGCGGAAACAAGGCGAAAGACTTCGACGTCCCGAACTTGGCCTATGCGGTAGGCACGGTCTTGGGCTTGGAGATCATAGGCGGGGTTCCAATTTGGATCTACTACCACGACTTTGTTGGCAGAGGTGATGTTGAGGCCTACGCCACCAGCCTTTGTGCTGATGAGGAAGACGAATTGGTCAGGGTCACTGTTGAAATCGTCCACCGTTTTTGCTCGGTCTTCATATTTCATGCTGCCATCCAGGTAGCTGACGTTGTAGGTTGTGTGTGTGAATAGCGACTGTAGCATCTTAAGTAGGCGAACCGAATGGCTGAATACAAGAACCTTGTCCCCATTGCCGTGCCAGAAACGGAGCAGCTTTCTGAGTATCTTCCATTTCCCGCAGAATTCGGGGTTGGAATAGTTGAGTATTGAGTCACGGTTGCGGTAGAGATCCCGCCATTGATCAGGGACAGCCACCTGGAGCATTTCGAGGTCTTTGTCTTGCTTCTCCTTGGGATCGGTGCTTTGAGGTATAAGAATTGCAAGATGGTTGGCTAGCTTTTGGAGATAGTTGATGGCTGGAAAGACATAGGATTGCCATTTACCACCCTCGGGGAGAAATTTGCGACAGCACCAGCCTTGCTTCTTACCAGAGCCACAGCCGCAGTCATCCGTGGACTCTGTGATATACCGGACAACATCACTGTCAATGCAATTCTCGTATGCGGCAGCCTGGGTCTCTGTGAGGGGACAGAACACGACGCGATCGCTCTTCTTTGGCAGCTGATGTGCAATCAGAGTCTTCATGCGCCTTAAGAAGAACTGGGGAAGTAGGTTTTCGACAAGAGCTTTTGCAGTCTTCCGGGCTTTACTGAGTTGGTGGACTGTAGCATCATGCGACTGGCCCATCTTCAGCGGCAGGCTAATGCTTTGTTTCCATGTGGATATAGGCCCGAATTTCCCAGGATTTGTCCAATTGAGCAGCGTCCACAGCTCGTCATAGGAGTTTTGGATAGCAGTTCCTGTTAGGCCTATCCTGCAAAGAGCGTTGACTTCGTTCATTGACTGGGTAGTCTCTGACTGCCGTCCCTTTATCTGATGACACTCATCCGCAATAACGCAATCCCATTCCACCATATTGATAGCACTCTTATTCATCCTGTAAGTCGTATAAGTCGTGATCATGATCTCAAGTCGCCCTTTCGCAGCGGACTCTAATGCCGCGTCTTTAGTATTGCCATGGTAGGTGTCCACATGCCACCAGCCCCATCGATTGAATTCATTCTTCCAATTCTCTATCAATGTACCTGGACAGACAACCAGAACCCTAGGATACCAACGGACGTCTGCCCTCCGCATCTTCCGCATCCGTTTTGCATCTCGTTCATCCCCAGTCTTCCCAAACGCGCAAGTAAGGAATGCAATGACCTGCACCGTCTTCCCGAGACCCATGTCATCACCAAGGATGCCTCCTGTCTGATAGACGAATAGAGAATGCAGGAACGCAGTGCCTTCGACTTGGTAGTCTCTCAACCACTGAGCAATCGGAGCTGGTATCAGCCCGAGTGACTTCGGTAGCTGCTTATCCATGTACGGGGCTACTGGTTGCATTCGAGGGAAATCCGGTCTCTCGGCCAGCTCCTCCAGCCTTTCATCATCCGAGAACTCGATTTCATCGTAGCTAGGGGTTAGCTTCAAACCAGCCGCTTGCAACATCTCTGTACGTTTGTCAAACCGTGCTCTTCTGTCCTTCAGGTAGTCCGGAAGCGTGTATTCCATTAGTTGATCGTCAGATTCGTCGTCCCATTGCCTTTCTTTCTTGCCCTTGGCCTTCTTGTCTACTTCAAGCTTCCTCTGTTTCTTGCCAGTAATGCCCTCCCTTTCCACCGCCTTGGCTTTTCGGGTGCTGGCTGCTGCTTTCTTCCGCTTGACAGATTTTCGTTTCTTGAATTCCTCATAGGCTTCTTCACCATCGTCTTCTGACCAGTCCACTTTCTCGCCACCCGGATGATCGTCATGCATGCGCCGCTTGGTTGGAGGTTCATTGCTCGTTTCATCTTCGGATCCGCTTTCAGAATTGTCGCCGATGACTCCTGTCCAAATAGCATTTAATAAAACCGTATCAAAGTCGTGGCATGGGAACCTTACTATTGATGTAATCTTCATGCCCAAGCTCCTTCCTCACCGCTCTAGTAGCGTCCAGATCATCATCACTCTCTGTTAAGTCCATAGTATCGTCCATGGTTGGCGAACATTAGCATGCGATTATGTAAATATCCTTTAGCTTATTAGGACGTAAGTGGGCGGTCCAGCATGATATGATCGTTGGTGGAGTATAAGTTACTTCCACTCATTAAGCTCTAATGAATGGTTCGCAATGATAAGAAGAGTTCGTGATACATATCTTTAGCTCGGTGCAACGTGACGAAGTTCAACGCGGGGTCACGTGGGGTAGAGACTTGGCAGAGGCTCAGGGGCTCGGGAGTTGCCGCACGTGTTGACCTGCAGGATGGATGGATAGTGTATATATATCTATATATATCTAAAGGTCTAGAGACTCTGGAATAGATCCTATCTAATATACAGCAATAGGATACATGATAACGCTTGGTGGTGGCAGGCTCATAATAATGGGGCATGCCCATGTCGCCATCCTGCGCCCTCCGGTTCTGCTCGCGTCCATGAAAGATTGTAATTACTATTCCCACCCACCAGAAGGGTTCGCAATCCGCCTTCCAACCGACACCCATGGAAATTTCATACGCAGTAGTGTGATGTGACTTACGCGAATATTAGGCATAACCCGAACAAAACTCCTCTACAAAGCAGAGAACCCCATCCATAAAGTCTAGCAGCAGCATTATCAAACGAACGAAGCCGAAGGAGCATTGAGGTTGGGGATCATACCTTCATGAATACATTTGTATCATAAGTAGTGGTAAGCTGAAATAGCTGTGGCTGGACTGTCTCTCCTTACTGCTCTATTTGTTATAAATATTGACTATCGACCTCAACTTCTCTGAATCTCGTGCCTGGAGCTTGCTCCAGCTCCTCTCCTCCATCAAGATACTGCTTCTCCCCATCGATGAGCAGGACCACCCTCTCCTCTCCCCCTTCTTTCATGGCCCTTAATCTTGTTAAGCGCTTATAAGTCACCAGCCTTTCAATCCCCGCTCCAGATCCTCTCAGCGCATCAGAAACAGGACTTCGCAGCGCCAGCGCCAGAAGCTCTGTCACGGTGTCCCAGCTACTGCTCGTTACGCCATTCTTCAAGACCCAGAGTGTATGTGCGAAGGCAACGAGCATGTATGTCACTACTACTGCCGTGGCCAGGTAGGTTGAGAAGCTGCTGGCATACCAGGCGTAGCCGACAATCTGGATGCCCATTCGCAAGTCGACGTAGCCAGAATTTGCCGGAGCAGGGAGAATGGCATTGTGGCGTGGATCATTGCTTAGTAGGGTGGCGTAATAGTTGGATGCTTTGGGTAAGGTTGCCAACTCCCATCGGAAAGGGTTGTTAGAGGAATCCATAGACGAGAGGTCAAAAGCACGTCGACTACCGTAACGGGAAAGCCCGTTGGCGAAGATGGTTGCGAGAATGAGTTCTAGGAGCATAAACTTGTTGCCATTGCCGCATTCCCCACGGTTCAATCGATCAACGTCGGTCTCCGTGGGATCGAACGGCTGAAGGACGCATGTGTTGGTGGAACCATTCCATCGAGACTGACCCTGAGATCGCATATCATCCAAAACTGTGGAAATCCCCACATCCGAGAAGAGGCGCTCGAGAATAGTAAGGTTTTTGGACTGGTTTGTGCAGCCCTCGCAAGTTGCGGAGGGTGTGAGAGACTGGATCCAACCTTCACGGATCCTGATCAGACGACGATACTCATGGGCCTCAGCACTCGATGCATCTAAATCTGTTCGAATCATGGCCAAGGACTTGCTCGATTCGGTAAATGACCAAGCGGCTTCATTAGTGGAAGAGTCCGAAGTCACTTCGCCAGAGAACCAGGATGCGCTAATTGAGACCGGAACCACAGCCCATGAAGTGTTCAATGTCTTCACAGGAAAATGTAGGAGCATGCCGCCACTTACAGGGCCGAATTGGTTTGTTGGTAGAGTGATCCATTCGATCTGTACATTGTTCGAAATGTTACGTTCTGAAGGCGTAATATTGAATGCCATCGGGTTGTCTAGCCATTGGCTTGATCCTGTCTCCGATGGCGTACGTGGATGGGTAGTCCAGGTTTTGACTGGAAAATTGATCTCAACCAGGCCAGCGGAGACATTTTGAGCGGGGGCGCATCTCGTGTGCACCGCAGGGCTTGTAGTTACGACGGAAGAGAGGAGTTGATCGGCATACTGTTGGTTTGTAGGGCATCTACACCCATTGTCTAATGTTTGGTCTAATGTTTGGTTTACTGAATATTCTTTATTCCTTTATCATTAAGAAAGATTGTATCCCTTCTAGTAGATTCCTAAACAAACTACTATCAGGTATAATAGTAGTCAGATAATCCTACCTAGATAGCTATCAATCATCTTATCCATTACCTTAGTAGCTGTTTCTAGACATACTGATACTCTCTAATGGCAGAAAACCCACTTCCTGGCCAATTGCCCGCGGCGTCACGCCAGTCTCCGGTCAAAGAGTCCTGCAAAGTCGCTGTCACTGCATTCGGTTGGAGTATGGAAGTCTCACGAGAGAATACAAATACAGCGCCCGAATTGAGTAGGCGTGGAATTTTGCCGGCTAGACTTTGGAACACAAGCGGTGACATAGAAGATGTACCCCACATCAATGATGGCACGATGAACGAGGTGTTAAAATTCAAGAAATAACTGCGCAACGATTCAAACCCTGCGCTGGCGCAGACGATGTTCCTGTCCGAGTACTCTCCAAAGCACTCCGACCGCTCGTCAGACCCATTCACCTCGCTCGGCCATAGCTGATCTGGCGTTACAGGGAGATAATAGGACGTTCCACCTGCCGGGACGCTTTGGGACTGTGGTTGCAATAGCACCGCAGCGGACGGAGCGATCAGCAGGGCCAACAAACCCGCCAGGACGATTAACAAAAACAACCTTAGCCTTTTCCAGTTCCTGACGCAATGTAAAGCCCCTACCACCATTTCCGGGCTCCAAAAGCAGTTGGCCTGGCTGAAAAATATGCCAGAACCTAGCAAGCCCAGTGGCACACCGTTCCGTATCAGGTCGTGTCTCAGCACATGCAATACAACGGTCGTCAGACTTGCTACGGAAGCGATTTCCAGTAGCTTTGCCCCAATTTGAAAAAGCACAAGATAAAATCCATTAGACTGGCGATCTGAAAATCCCGGGCCAAGATACATTGCATCATAATTTAGGGGTAAGAGGAAGAGGAATACTAAACAAGGAAGGATGTGAATTGCGCATCGGCTCAAGGCGATCCAGCGGGAGCGTCGGAGGGCAGGCTTGGGCGATTCACTCGCAGTCCAACGGCGGGAAAGCGTATTGAGGATTTCAAAGCCTACAGCTCGTAGGAAGTACTTGGATTGCGCGAAAGCAGCAACATAACGTGGGGATAGCATGGTTGAGTTTTCACTGAAAGAACAGAACCAAAAAGCAGGTGGCTTCCGCCTTTAAAGGCTGGGTGGCGGACCATATGTATCGCAGGCAATAAGGCTACGTCCACAACAAAGGAAAGGCAAGGGGGCTGACGCAGGGTTACGTCGAAAGTAAGAGGACTGATTAAAGCAGTACGGAATCTCTGAAGATGAATGGAGATTTGTACATCGATGAGGCTGAGTCTATGGACATGATTTCATATCCATAGAGAACCAATTACTGATGCTGTTGATAGGCTACCGCCTTCTCCTCTTGCGGCGTATTACTGGTGTGCAATAGCCCTTCGGAAGGCAGGCCGTAACCGCGCCCTAGTTCTAGGCCCGATCTGATGATGAGCTAAGCCGCTGCAGCTGCCTAGGTATCCAATCTTCTTCAACCCAGCCCCCCATCTGCCTATTCCACAATGCCCAAAGCAGACAAAGTCGGCCCAAAAGACACAGTGGAAACGCCTCCGGAAGGCGACAAGATCCTAATACGATCTATAATATGCAGGCGCATTAGCATACCGTCCCACATGAGGACTTCCCTTGCTGACACAAAATTTCCGAACACCCCTATTCTGCGGAGCCAACTCGCCTCAAAATCTCCTCTCATACCCTCCATAATCGCCAAGATACCACCAACCCTCGCGCTCGCAAGCATAAGACAAGCGGCGCAGACAACGAGAGACACGATGCGGTTGCTTACCACCTCTGAGTCATATCATCAATAGGATACGATTACTCTCCGGCGTAAAACTCGACAGGCTAGAATTTACGGACTGTGCCAGGATCTTGCAGCGTGTGCGAAGTGGCTTTGACCTGCTCGATCATACCAACTTAATCTACGACCATGCTGGGAAACAACCTCAACGCCCCGAGTTTTCCTCTAACCCCCAAAAATGGAAAGAACTTTGCACATATTATGATTCGCCATCCTTCCTCTGGCAACTTCCTGTACTTTTGTGGGGAGAACCTCGTAATGACTGGAAACTCTTCATGGAAACCACCACCTCCCATGATACCGCACCCTGGGTAAATATTGATTTATGTATATGCATTCTTCTCAGAAAGAAACATGTATATCAGATTAGGACCAGGATGACGACCACTCCGTGGTCCTTTTCTCACACTTTATCATTCTGTTTGTCATTCCACCACAGACTTCTTTAACCCTTGCTTTGATAATATGTCTTAGGAGGATGTCTTCGCCCAGTCGTCTGTTGCCCAGCCATTCATTATCTTGTATATCTTGCTGATCTTGTGTTGTGCCTTTGCTATCCTTCAAAGTCTTCTTCATTTCATGCTCTTAACTGGAGGAATACGAATGCCAACGCTAGGATAGATGAGAACGACGGCGTACTCCATAACAAGTGCCATGACCACGTATGCGGCCACAGAGCCGTAAAGATCGTTCCACTTGGACTACAATCCGCCCGCACTAAACATCGCGAGCAATGCATAAGCAATGCGCACGACGATGAAGGGCATAGCGGTAGAGGTTGCCTTAAGGATCTATGCCGTAGCATATGATCATCAGCACTTTGGTCTGCAAACCTCGACTAAGTCGGTTTACACTCACTATGAGGCCACTATTTCCAAGCTTGGCTAAGTTCATCCCGAAGTAGGCTTCGAAACCAAGCAACGTAAGGAAGATGACGGTGACGACAATGAAACCTGCTTTGGCCAGTTTCAATCCGAGACTTACAGTGTTTGGCTTTGTGTACTGTGCCTCGAGGCTAATTCCAGCCACAACGAGAGCAACACCGACGATGAAGAGTACCCGGGTGAAGATTATAACAAAGCGCAGCTTCGAGATTTCTCGAAAGTAGGAGGCCGTGCTACCGCTAGAGTCAGCAACCGGGGTGAGCAATATCTAAAGGGATGAGTTGTCCGTACATAATCCTGAAGAGGCCCAAAGAAGCAACAATTAACGGAAATACTCTCGCACCCAACAGGCCAAGTGCTGCAATGGTCAGGCCTGTGCTGTTGGGATTACTGTTCAGACAGAGGACGACAATGCCTCCTGCAAATCGGACTGGACAGCAATATTAGCGGTCAGGGTTGTAGAAGGATTACTTTCGTTCTCACCGATGGAAAATATAAAGAGCAGAATCCACGGCATTCGAGGCCTTCCATGACGGAAAAACAGGAGGTATACTGCAATGGCAATCGCAGGGACATAGAAAACGATCTGAGCAATACCGATCTTGGCATGAGCGTTCAACATGGTTGGCGACCTGGGCGAAAATGCAGGTGAGTGTCAGGATGAAGAAGAGTGGGTGTTGAGAATAGCTAATTGAGCGAGAACAAGGACTCTGGCAGACCCATCCATACTTCTTATAACATCAGAGTCTGTCCATGAGCGGCCACAAGATATCCTATAGTTCCTTTCATTGACCCTTGCGCAACCTGCATTAGCCTCGAATATTGGTTCCTAATTGAGTTTGGGGTGCCGCATATCACTTCGCTTCACCTTCTCCAATGGAGCAACGCCCATCAATCGTCTCGATGACTGCGTCTGCCTTTGATGTTTCAGCTCCTGTTACATCACACTGTGGGCAACTCCAATTCGAAAGAAGGTACCACACACGGTTAGATAAGGGGACTGTATCATTATCGCGGTTGCCTTAACTCTTTCCCCGCACCTACACTGGTTCCACGGCTGGCACAATTCATTTTGAAGAGTTCATGAATCACTGACACAGCATTTACTATGGTGGGCGTCCCTGAAAAATCGAGAGCATGTCATTCATGTAAGCGTCGAAGAATCAAGGTTCGTCAACCAATTGTAGATCGAGGCATGAATGCCACTGCACCGCGCCACTCTGCTGATGACTGGAACTCTGCCTTTAGTGCGACTTGCAAAGACCACAATGCTCCCAGTGCATCAAGTCCAGTCTAATCTGCACTGGCTACCAGCGGGATCGAATCTTCATTAATGTGGGGACCACAAGCCGGTCCCAAAAGGACCCGACCAAATCTATATTTTGTGGAGACAAGATTGATAGGAAAAGCATAGCGCTACCCCCAACTACAGATTCTTGGGAATGTCTTTCGGCAGATGTCAGAAACCCGGCTGCATCTAATGAGTACCCAAGCCGAGAAATCTTTCCACACGCTTTGCATCGCCAGCAACTTTACAGTGCCTTCCTCCGCCAATTTATCTCAAACTCGCAATTCGAATTCGCAAGCCAACGATCCTGGCTGATGTTGGTGCCAGAGTTACCGACGCCAACGAAAGCGTTAGATGTATCCACCATGGCTTTTTGTATGGCCAGTCTCGGCCGCAGGAATGACGATCTAGTCATGCTTAAGGATAGCCTAGGCCTCTATGTACAGGGGCTTCACGAGGTGCAAAGAGCCCTTTGGGACCCATAGCTAATATACAGGGACGAGACACTTGCGGCGTGTATGGCTCTGGCTATATACGAGCAGTTCGAATGTCCGGCTGCGAATAGACGTGCTCACGCTAGCCATCACGACGGTATAGCCAAATTGATAGAGTTGCGTGGAGCTGAAGCGCATAGCTATGGATTAGCGCACCAGATTTTTCTCGCATTTCGGACCCATAATGTATGTTCATTTCTATATTCTTGAAAGCTTTCTTATCTAAATCAATGTCTCTGGAAGATTTTGCAGGCTCTAGAACGGCGTCAGTCGATCTATCTTTCGAGCTCGACCTGGTTATCCGGTCCTTGGGCGCTGATTCCCAAAACCTTTATCGACGAGGTTCTGGACTTGTGTTCCCTCGCACCCGGGACTTTCGAACAAGCGTATAAGCTAGATTGCCTTCCTTCTCATGACTCCCTTCGCTCACTGTTGCAACTCGTGGATCGATGCTGGGAAATCGACACCGAGCTCCAGCACTTCTATGCCAAACTTGAGAATAGTACGCCAGGTCCGTTATACTGGCCCGAGCTTTCGAAAGATATAAGTTTCGTCGATAAATATGAGGAGCTGGGCAAGGTGTTCCCTATCGCGTTCCATTTCTTGGATCTGAGAATGTCATATACACTTACCTTTTACTGGGCTACCGTCTTGATGCTCTGGTCAGGGCTTTGCCAGTCATACCAGGCCATATCCAAATTGGATCTCAATTGCAACCGAGAGATCAATTGCCGTTGCGGTTGTGCATGCAAGAATCAGATGAAGATACACGACTCTAGCAACAGCGATGGCGACGACACCAATCACACTCACAAATTCGACATGTCTCAATTACCACCACTGGGCCACTGCTTGGGTTTCCCATCCATAGCCCGTAATATCTGCCAATCCGTTGAATACAGCATGCAAGAATGCATGGGACAGCTTGGTCCCTACTCTATCGCAGGACCACTAGCTATTACCATTGAAAACTTAAAGGATGTACCTGGCTACGGCCGTGAGGTTAGGTGGGCGAGAGCGGCAATCAGTAGGATTATTGAGAGAGGACTGAGGATTTTGAAATATTGAGGTGGTTTGGGTACACCTTATCTCATCTGGGAAACTTGTCGGACTTACACATACCCTCTGTGAATTGAATATCAAGACAGGTGGTATGGCACAACCGGTATCACTGTTGGACAATCAACTAGTTACAGCTCGGAAAACTGTCATCTTAAACCTAATGACGAAACATAGTATGGAATTTTAAACCATTGTCTTCAGATAAATTGTTTGTTCTTCCAGAGACTCAAGAGCAGGAGAAATTTACATGGAGGGTACCTGGGTGGACCGTATACTTTCTAGAAGACACGGATCAGGGGCCATTGCCATGCAGTGTAACTGGACTTATCCTTACATCTTCTAAAAGACAAGCATCAAACTCAACCTTCCCTCCCCATCTTCACCCTCCCTCACCAAGGCCATGCAAATTCTTCTTTCTACTCAAGCTCCCCAATCCACATCAACCCCCCATAATCCTGAACTCATCAAACCAATACGATATAACATGAGATTCCGTGTTGAGCAGCAAGCGCAAGAGCTCACCTCCCCGCAGAATGTAATGTTGGCATTCACGATTATAGCTACGCAAGACAATTGAAAACATGAAATCTGTAAACTAAATCCGTGTGGCACCCCCCCATACCCAAGGTATGAAGCTCATCGTATGAGTCGTATGGGTCAAATACCAATCTTGGTGACATGAACTACAACAACAGCAGTCTATATGATCTGGCTGTGATGTTCGGATCAGATTAGATAGGGGTAATTACACACATAATGCTCAGCCTATCATTCTGAACACCCAGGAATTAGCGATCCTGATACAAAGATTCTTAATCAAGACAGACTATTCTATGTACATACTATGAGTGCATTAGACTTCGTTTCTATCTTGTAGGCCACCAGCGAGCAATTGAGATCCAGCCCCATCACACCGGTTTATTTGTTTAGAAAGAATTATACACAACCTGGTTGACGATAATGATGACATTAGAAGGGTGAGTGAGATCTGAACGCACCTTATCAGTCAGCTGAAAAACTCTACCTACAGTGCTGATGCATACCTAGAAGCCCCTAAATATACACCCCCCCAAGAAACACCCTCCAAACTTGTGCTAATGATTCATACATACATAATTTCAGAATACATCTATCACCTACCTTCCTACTCAACCCCTTTATATCTCTCTAGTTTCATGATCTTTCCAGTTCCTCGGCTCACCAGTCTATCCCAACGCTTCTTCCCCCCCCTTCGCCCCCCCCTACCCACCCGGTACGGTTCGATAAGGTAAGTAAGATACGCAGCATATGAATCATCCGGCAGGTAGCTACATAGAGGGAGGAGGGTATGGAAGGTATGGAGGGTATGGGTGAGATGCAGGGGAATCGGATGCCTTGGTTTTAGAAAGGGGGGAGGGGAAGGGGGGGGCGAGTGAGGGTAGATAAGGGAGTTGGGTTGGAGGGGGGGTG